>WEKX01000165.1:2171-23254 GCA_013390025.1 Pitta sordida | reverse complement strand
CGGGAAGGGGACACGGGGCAGGGACACAGTCGGGATGAGCATGGGGGATGGGGAGGGGGCGGGGGAGCAGTGGCGCGGGGTTTTCGCTGCCGGCAGCAGATGCGGAAGCGACAGCGTGGCTGAAGAGAAGTCTAGGGATTCTCAGGGGGGTCCCCCGAGGCAGACAGGGCGCAGAAACGCTTCTCTTTCCTCCCGTGTGCTGGGAGAGCCCGTGGGGAGGAGTCGAAGAGGCTCCCCAGTGCTTCTGATTGTTTGGGAGTGGAGCAATGGGTGTGGCTTGCGTGTATATTAATGACCTGCACATATTGGCGAGTTTGAGGTTTTGCGAGGGCCGTGGGCTGTCCCATTCCTCGCGAAGGATGGGGTATAACTGCATTTATGCTTGGAGAACAAATTTTTTAACCCAGATGATTTTCTTTTAAATTCAGTCTGCTCCTTTTGCCTGCTGCAGCTTCATTCTACTTTAGAAAGATGCAAGCAATAAAAGAGAGATATTTGGATGGGTAAGAAAAGAACAACTTCATCCTAACTATACCTTTTCCAGAGAAGAGCAGTGTCCAGTGCATAGCTACACACCCTAAAGTCAAGTAATGCCAAAATTTTTCAAGTCACTCAAGAGCAATGTAATGGGTAAAACAGAAAGCAGATCCCTCAATATCAGCAAATTGCCACACATATCCAACTGTACCAGACTCCATTGCAGAAACAAAATTGTATACATCATTGTAAAGGCTCAACATCTCATTTTCATACTATATTACTTTTTTTCTTTAAAAAATCCAAAACTAGTTAGAAATACACAGCAAATTATGCATAATTCTTGAACTATACAATTACATCATTCATGGGCCTTTCAGGCCCACATGCTTCCAGTGTAGCTCTGTTAGGCTTATATAAATATATCCCTCCTATCCTTTGGAAACCCAATCCATTTCAATCTGTAATGTAAATAGTTTCTTTTTAACACACAGTGTGTGTTGATTTCACCTTAATTGTATATTTCCCATTGCAAGAACTCAAACTGTGGGATACTGGGAAAGAATTTAACCAGCAGCCTATAAAGAATAAGGGCTGAAGTTTAGCTTCCATTAACACCTCATTAGCCAGGGTCTGTACTGTATGTAAAATGAGCTAATGAGTTTTAAATTTAGTTGTCAACCTATAACTTAATAATGTAGAAATCTATTTCTCTGTAATATTGAGCAAGCTATCACACACTTTTATCTCTACAAATCAACATGGAAATATTCAAATACAAAGTCGGTCATCTTCAAATACTGACCTTTAGTGCAATCATACCGTTAATACCAAAAGTGATACTAATTGCAGTGCAAATTTTCTAATAGACACAAGGTGATGGTTTGAGGAAAACATCTTCAAGTCCTGGATATAAACATAGTCCAGCTTAGTAAAAAATATGTTAGAACCATAAAATGACTGCAAGGTGGTTATAGATTAATTCTAATCTCGTATAAAGGAATGACAAAATCCATGTTTGAGTTTACTGTGACTTATGACCATCTCCTGCCTTGCCAAAAATCACCATAAGGGTTTGCATTGACTTGACAGGTTTAACACTAGTTCAAGAATGCAGGACTTTCATTAACTCCCACTGAAGCAGAGTAAATGGCCATAGAGTCAAACAGGGGTTGCACAATATATCCCCTAATTGGCAAGGGGATTGTGGTATTCCTATCCATCAGGCAACCCCTCTGCACAAGGGTTAGGACCTGATCTTGTTGCTGTGGGTTTGGAGACATGCATGCCCTGCAGGTGAAGGTCTGATTTGGTGTCAGAGCAAAAGGTTCTCACTCACTGTCAGATCACTACCTTTCTTTCACTGAGCATCATTTTTAAAGGAGAAAAGGGAGAATGTTTTAATTTATAAAAATCAAAGGAGTCTCTCTTTCAAATTTTTGGAAGCCTTCTCTTGGGTCTTTAAAGAAATAAGACTAAAACAGAGTAGTTTTAAATAGTCTTCCATTAAAAAAAAAAAATCTTATGTCCATAACCTCATAGTACTCATCAAACTCATCACAAAAGCTTTTAATTTTCCAGTCAGCACCAGCAGATCTTGCCATGGCCTGAATCTCAATTAGCCACCAGCATCTGCAGTTCCAAGGGGAGGCTGTGAGCAGGCCTGTTTACTTTCAGGTTTCAGAGTTTTTCCAGTGAAAATTTCAAGCGAGTTTACAGCTACTCCACACTGAAAATTTATGCATATGGTCTTCATCCTCTGTACCACAACAGCAACTCAGAGGACAGGCTGAAACAATTTTACACAGAGGGTTGCACAACCACCACTTTGTAACTACCCCACATCTCTCTGGTACCCACAGCAGCCTTTCTCTGGAGTAAACGCAATTAAGATGGGGAACCCTCCTGCTGTTCCTGTTTGATTAGTGAATATAGCAGTGACATTTGCTCATTGTCTTCATGCTCAGTAGCTACATTCTTTTGGCAGGGAGGATTACTGTAGCTGTTCCCAGGGTGGCAAGCAGGTATGCCATTTCTAACCTTTGACCAGGGATATGTGGTCAGGAACTCAATGACTGTAACACTGCTTGTAAAATCAGTCACATTTCATAATAAGTCACATTTCATAAGTGTGAAAAATGAAACGGGGTATTGTACAAGGCGAAATATAAGATGATGACGAAGATGTTCATGGGAGGGAATTTATGAGGACAAATCTTCCTGTGTCATTGCATCTGAGTGAGCTGCCATCAGGCAGGGAAGGTTTCGCCCTCTGTGAGAAACGGATGTTTTAAGATCTCTTTGAAAATATCAGAGTTATGATGTGTTATAGCCGAATTACTGGCTCACTGCTGAAAAGAGAAGTAGCATGAAGTGAAATGTACACTCATTCCAACCATCAGGAAAGCAATTATGTACTACTATAAGTGAGCAGAGAAGCAGTGAGCAGTCACAGCACCACAGAGGGGAGTTTGCCAAAACTAGCAGCTAAGCCCAAGTCCAGAACCAATATGACATTAAGTCCATTTGTCTCATTTACTGTGCTTTTCTCATTTGCCTCACTCCATCACAAGCAGACAAATATCAATAATAGTTATAACCCTAATAATTACATCCAGAAATCAATCAATGTTCAAAAGCACATTTTCAACAGTAGGACATATGAAAGGATTATATAATCAGCATTCCTATTGTACTCTGAAACCATAGGTTAAACCATAAGTGGTTTATATATTCAGAGGGGTCACATTAATTATTTCATTTTGAGCAATTAATTGTTTGTTTACAAGACAGCTTCCCATGACAAATATTTCTTTCTTTAAAATGTGTTTCACTGCCCTATAAAAGCAAACCCTATTTCTTATAGCTTCCTAGCAAGACATTTAGACCAATTATCCTATTCAGCTTCTCCTTTCCTTATTGGTAATTTAGATTGCTGTATAAAACACAATTAAACCTGTTTTAGAGTAAAGCTGTCAACACATGGAGCTCTGGATGAGGTTAATTCTTATGTCTTAGCCGTACTTAAAATAGGTATTCTAATGTACTTCACACTGATGCAGGTTAGTTATCACTTGCATAACTACCAAAACGTTCTTAGTAAATTAGAATTTGCTCATTCCCAACTATGTCAGCAAAAAGGCATTTTTTTTTCATCTATGCATAAGAGGTAATATCAAAACATTATTGATTAGCCAATCATCAGTTTATCTTTCACACTTAACATTTTTTTGCTCCTACTGTAATAATTGTCTGTCATATATATCTGAATATATAATCTACAAAAGTATGTATTGCTGCCAGAACTGAAACGCCAGGATTGTGCACAGGTATTTATGAATATATGTAAGTGTATAAACCCCAAAGCATAGGCAAGAGTTTAAATCACATGCATTCCAGAACTTAACAAGGACACTGAATGAGCTAAGGAAGAATGGTTCAGCCTCCAGGTAACTGAAACTTAAATAATTTAAAACTATTTTACATACATATGTCATAAAAAATAACACTTTTTTCTTTGGGTAATTCAGTTAAGCTGCAAGCAGTCTTACATTGGCAGTTAGTCATTTTAATTATAGTGTGATGACACTTGCTAGTTTAGAAAATGAATCATATGGTTGCACAGGAATTCAGTCTTTTTCCCCTAGCTATATTTGTAGACAGATAGAATTCTAAAAGTGAAACAGACATATAATTGTTTAAGGGCTACAAGATGCACAAGAGTACATTTATTCAGCAATAATTTCAGGTTATATTCTCTATTTCTTTCCCTCTTATTAAGAGACCTGAGAGCTTTCTTATAGCATAGACAACAAGTGAGAATGACATGCAAATCTAACACACTTTCAGGTAGAATATTTCAGCAGTCTAAAATCATCCCTGTGAGTACCTAAAGTCTTCCAGAATTCGGTAAACTTAATCAAGGATGCAGTTCAGTACAAGAAAACAATTCACAAGGTTTCTTAACAGGAACATTTTTCTCTGTCAAAAGACCATAATTTAACCCTGATACAATGCAATCAGTGAAGTCAATGAACTAGCATTAGCATAAAGTCTTTAAAAACCTGACACACTGACCTACCTTTGTGTGACAGACGTAACCTTGGCTGCCTCGTATCTGCTGCGTGACATCCAGCCGGTAACTCTAGTAACAAGCCATATAGTGCCAGGATTAAAAGGTCCTGGGCAGATGCCATCCTGCCCAAGATAGATTTCTTGCTCTCTTCACTTAACTGCTGCTGTTTGTTGCTTTGGTGGGCTGTTTTAAGGCTTCAACTTCCACTTCTACTTTCCCAGTGCAGTTAGATCTCTCTCTTTGGTCAGTTTGTGGGGTATCTCTGTGGGAAATTCAACGTTCATCAGAGCAGCACACAGCCTCAGCTAGCCATTTGTCAAGCTGTGCAAATGCCATGTAAAAATATTCCCTCTCTAGGACAATTGTTTATAAAGTGCGAGGACATTCCAAGGCGTTACTCTGCAGTGTTGTGTCTTGAGCTGTCTTTAGTAACTCCGCCAGTGGATTCAGGAAAAAGCTGTATTTTCAGTCCCTCCTGCAAGGCAATTCATTCAGAGAAGGAGGGAGGGGAAAAAAAAAAAAAAGGGAGAAAGCACCCTCCTCCTTGGTGCTCTTCAGAACTCAGCCCCTTGCTCTGACTTGCCGAACAGCTACTTTTAATTCACCTTTCACCTTTGCTAATTAAAAACAAGAAGTGCCATTCCCTCCTGGAGTTGCAAGATCCACCCAGCGGGAAGCCGGGCTGTCAGGCTGCTGTATTCACTGAGAAAGTTCAGGGAGGGTTGAGGCTATGTACAGTACTAGCTGCTTCTAGGAAGCATTTTAATCCACGTGCCGTGCACTGACTCCTCAATTGCTTTGTGGTTTCACGTTGTAAAGCATCGGGAGAAGGGTCAGAATTCCTCCTGTCCTTCCCTTTTGAAAAGTCATTTCAGCTTTTGTTCCCAGCTCAGTTTTAGAGGAGGATCAATCCTTGCATTAACCATTTAAGTACATTATCACTTGGAGTCATTAAACAGCATGCTACTAAGTGGATTAGAATAAAAAGATTCCACTTGCATATCCTTTCTTAATTTAAAGAAAAAGG
Source organism: Pitta sordida (assembly GCA_013390025.1). Lineage (NCBI taxonomy): Eukaryota > Metazoa > Chordata > Aves > Passeriformes > Pittidae > Pitta > Pitta sordida. Next base: position 17,675 of record WEKX01000165.1, on the reverse strand, counting down.
GTCTGCTCCTAATGTCTCTTCCCCCCCCCCCCAAAAAATGTGTTTTTGAACAGTAGATTCTCCCCTTTACATTTTAAATGCCTGTAAATCTGGAACCTTAGATCTTCTATATATGCCCGTAAAATTACTTATCTAGTAAAAAAAAAGCCTGATCAAAGCATTGTGATGATAAACAGCATCAGTTTTATAAGTACCAAGCAGTCACCTCTAATATTGCAGCTAACGAATACCAGAAAACTTCATCTTTTTTCCGCATCACAGGTAACTTAAAATATATCCATGGCATAAACTAGGATTTTATAAATCAAAACTACAGATGTCTAGAATACATGAATTAAGGAATAAAGTTCTCTATAATTAAAATCTCATGCATATAATCATTTAGGATTATGCAAGGTGCATTTTAGACATCAACAATTGCAGGTTTTTTTAATGGGGCGGAGCATTAAAGCCATGTTAAGTCTTTATACTTTGCTTTGGTTTATGCAGAAAAAGAATCACAAAGAAAAAAAATGAAAACTAATATATGCCTTTGACAATAACACACTCAAACAAATTTTGTAGTCAAGCAAATATAATGATATATGAAGAGAAAGATTTAATAAGAAATTTCTGTATGACAGCAAACTGAAAAGAACTCAGAACAATAACATGGTGAAAGGCTGTTAAATGTAATAGCAGGATACGTGGATGGGAGCAGACAGATCTGTTCAAGAAGAATGAAATGTATGAACTACTAGGGCAGAGAAAAAAATACAGCTTCCGTGAAAGGACAGAAGTAAATCATCAGAATGCCCAAGGACCCCTGGAGGCTGCTGCATAATTAGGGGTGGGGAGGAGGTCATGTCTACCTGTTAGTTTTCCAACAGCAGGTCATGTTCACATACCTGGGCTTGCTTTGAATCAGCTGGAAACTGTGCCAGCAGCAGTTAAACCACAGGAGCATGAGTTAAATCACGCAGCTATTTGCTCCATTTCTTGCACACAACTGCAGGTTGCAGTGGATTTTATGCTGATGTGCCAGCTGTCTGGTAGTAACTCAGCATGAGTATTTGAGATACAGTCAGTGGAAAAGGCTCTACCTTCAAGCATGGACCTCAGCCTGGATGAGTTTATCATCTACCCAGTGGGATTTTTATTAATGGCACCTTTCTGAGGCATACAAATGTTCTTCATTTGACCATTAAGATCTGCTGTAAAGGAGCATGATCTGGTGCCTGTTAAGGTTAGTGAAGAGTCTTTTTTGGTCGTGATTCTGTGAGTTCTTACTGAAATATTTGCATTTAACACCCCTACCGCCTGTCCAAACAAACAGACAAATAGACAAATAAAAAGACAAACAAAGACATTGATGCAGATTCTGACATAGTCCAAATGGAGTTTTTCCTTTAAGGGATCTTGTTACGGAAAATTTAACACTCCTTCTAGTTAATAGTATGTATTTTCAAAAGGGACACAAAAACCCAAATATGAGCTCACACTGTGAAAGCTAAAGCCATATTTAGTGAGTAAAGCTAACAGCAGTGCAAAGTCCCAAATCTTGCCTCTCTCTAGAGGGGCTGTCCTAACTGTCATAGGGTATTATTTATTAATTTTCCCAGGCTTCAGGTGGGATCAGTCTGAATAGGTATACATTGGGAATCCTGGTAATCGTATCAAAAAATTAGTGTGGCTAGTTCAGATCAATTTCCCCAACTTTAAAGTTCTGTTTTCCAGCTGGGAAAAGTGAACTAGAGGCACAAAGGAGCTGCTAGAAACTATAGGCCTTATTTTGTATTATAATATGTAGGGTGCAGCAGGTCTATTCAAACAAGACATATATACAAATAAGGGCAATTCCCCCACCAACCTGAGCTTACATGCACTCACATGCATTTCTAACCCCAGACATCCCAACCATTACACAACTCCTTGGCTCCCTACAAACACAACATGACCCAGGGCTGGAGTTCCAGTAGAGTCAGAAATACCCGAACAAGCTGATTTTCATATTTCTGCCCAAGGACAAAGCTTTTTTGTCTGAAGTCTGATTCTCAAGCAGGGTGGGCTGTGTGGGTGCCTCAGGCTCCTTCCCTGCCTGCCAAGGGAAGGGCTGGGGCAAAGGCACAGAGCAGAAGTTGGAGCTGCTGCTTGATGTTCAGGTTTTGGCTGTCAGCAAGAGGTGCCAACATGGAAAAACTGGGAAAGGCTGCTGCACACAGGGAAAGATGCCTGCACTGGAAAGAAACTGAACAGAACAGAAAGGGGAAATTCAGTATATGTAGGGGGTTCATTTTTTCCATAAGTTAGTGTTCTCATAGGGTGAATCCTTGCTTTATAGTTCTCAAATTGCTGTGTAAGGATTGCAAAACTTACACCCTTACACAACAGGTTTGGTAGGAGAGTACTGGAAAGGTACACACAATTTCAACTCAAGAGAAATATGTGGCCTCAGGCAAGGCAGTCAAGCTCTCTGCCTGAGTATCTTTTTGATTGAATAGGCTCATGGTCTTGCATGGAGGAGTGTTTTGGGAGACCTCTTACAAGGTTTTAAACAGTAGGCTGAAGGATGGCAACACAGATGTTCAAATACTAGGATTGGGTCATAGATGAGTACAAACACAGATGCCCCAGGGCTGTGGAGCCCTCATGTACTACAGTGCTGAGTCTCAAAAAGTAAACAAGGAGGGTTTATTGCTTATTTTCTGTTAATAAGGGAAATACAACAGATCACTGACAAACCTGAGTTTGTTCAGTAGTACAACATCCAGTTAGTAAATGCTGACAGATAAATAAAAAAACAATGCCTGGAAACCTGTAAATAGAGTATTCAAAAAGTGAAGTGCAAGCCCTATATTTAATTGCTGAGGTATCTCTCTCTCTCTATATATATATATATGTGTATATAGATATACGTATATATAATTACACTGCCCTAAAGAATGCATTTTCTTAATAAGAAAAAAAAGGTTGCTATGTACATTTGCACCCTTTATGTACAGTAAGGAAGTCCATTAAAAGAAATACAAATTAATTGTGAGTTGCTATGTAAAGTCTGTGAACCATAGTTTGGTTTGCTACAGCTGCTACTGATCCAAAGCAATTGTAATGAAATCATTGAGCCTGTAAATCTGAGAACTCTTAACACAAAATACTTCTGACATATTGTGTGAACTGGGTGAAGTTTAACTGATAGAGTGAAATGTAAACGCAGGAGCCCGATATAAATAAGTAGATCTGCAACTACTAGCACCAGTAAAAAATCCTAAGCACTATAACTATAAAGCAAAATGAAATGTTTAGAAAATTTAAAGCTAGGGCAGTCCAAGAGTTGCAATAACCATAACTTAAATCAGGTTTGAAACTACAAGACTGTCTCTTTCTTGTGATGATGATGCACTGAGCCACAGCAGGAATTATCTTTCTTTCTGTGTCTTTATGACTATGTTTGCACATGTAAAGATGAGTAACCCAATGTCGTGGTTTGACCCTGGCTGGATGCCAGAGACCCACCCCAACTTCTCCTGAAGGAGAAAATTGGAGAATAAACCTGGTCACAGGCAAAAGAAGCAAGGCAAAACTATATAAATATAAAGAATATAAAGAATATAAAGAGTTTATTTTCCNGTGGGCCTGGGGGCCTTCGATCTCTCAGCCTCCCAACGCAGGTCCTGAACCGGCACCTACATCTTGCTACTGAACTTTTTTTTCTTCTCTCCCAAGTATGTTATTCACAGAGACGCCTCTATCTCTATAACCTTGAAGGCCCTGGCAGCACGGAGAGCTCAGGCAAGAACTGAGCTGTTAACCCCCTCGCTGCCAGAGCAGCAGAAAACCCCCTAAACCATAACACCCAAAAAGGAGCTACTTGGCCTTCACTGAAATTAATGTTACCTATATCTGCATTAGTACTATAACCTGTAGTAGATGTAGTGCACAGGTAATAATATCTTCATTTATTTCATAGAAAAACTTTAAAAGACATGAAATAACATCTTCTCATACAGTGCTTCGTCTGTAAAATGTTTTTATGTCACTACTTGTCCTCTAGGCATTGAAGTATTGTCACTTCAACGTTCACATTCTGTCATACAGAAATTCTTACAACAGATGCGGGAAATGAAGGAAATGTCTGTGTATCATGTAATTGTTAACTGTGCCTTATCTCTGCCGTGGAGTTGGGAATTCATGTCTGCTTCAGCCTCCATTACAAACTGGCCACTGGCTCTCTTATGGAAGAAATGGTTACACCAAACTGCATGTCAGGTACTGCAGCATCCTAACTCCCAGTCAACCCATAAAAAATTCTGTGAACACATGAGGTAAGAGTGCTGACAAGACACAACAAGAAAGTGAAAAAGCTGATCCAACAGGTGAGTAATTACTCAATAATATCTGTTGGAATCTCAACAAAAGTAGCAGAACCACCACTTGGATGACCCGACTGACCCTCAGGAGGATATACTAACTGATAGCAGAAGAATGTTGCCAGATCTTGTTTGTTACAAGAAAATAACAGGAAATAATAAAATTTAGTCCTCTATGGAATTTTCAGATTAGAAATATTTTATCTCTTTGTTTTTGGCATCAGGAATTGGATCTTAACCCTGTGTGAAACTAGATGTGTAATGTCTCCAGGACAGGGAAGTGTTATTTTTTTCTTTGTACACAGTGCATTCTCCTTGATCTGAGATCAAATTTAGACAATATTTATTAAGCAAAAGATTTTGACAGAACATGAACCTGTACTTCAAACTAGCTACAAAATTATATGATAAGTTAATGCTCTGGAGGAAGTAAAAGAATCTTAGTTAAATTATATTACTCTTAATTCTAGGAGGACTGGGTTCTGACAGGTAAATAGATAAACATACTGTCCTTGGAACATTGTTGTTTGCAGTAACATTATTTCTATGACTAATTATGGGTGAACGTCAGTACTACTGGGCACATTGATGGGGCACTTTGACTATATCTATAAAAACCAGGTGGAATAAATATTTCTTTCTTTAAATGCAACCTCTTAAGGGATTTCTTTATAGTTTGCACTAAAAAGTCCCAGCATATCTCTGCATCTTATTCCTGAAATCAACTCCATGTACCTGACTTACAATTATTGCATGGATCACAGCAATCTGTATGGTTAGTTATGGATGAAAATCAAATTACTGATTTCTCTAAGGGAATGTATTTTTGATGATATTTTTGCTACTAAATAATTACTGAAATCTCTAAAAAGAAGAAAAGAAATTAAACAGTTAATTGTTTGTTGAAGATGAAATATGGCATGACATATTTTCCACAGATCACTGAGCAGGAAATAAACATGTAATGGTCAAAAGTCTAATATTAAGTAATTAGGCTATCAGATATTTCCTATTAACTCAGAATGAGAAATATATTTTATTAAAAGTTAATGATGAACTTTTTATCCTAAATTATCAATGTGAATACCATATAATTCCTTTACATGATTTTTCTTCCAGTTGTTTACCTCTTGGTTCTTCATTATGTAGAAAAGAGACAAAACAACAAACAACTGTTTAAGGAATAATGATGTTTTATGCCTTAAAGGTGTTATTTAGTTGCCTCAGTTCTTAGCTATTCATTTCTCTATACAAGAATTAGTGTTTTACCCATTGTTGGAGACAATTTTCCTTGGTCAGACACATAAAACTATAACCTACATATTTTTGTCTGAAGCCTATGACCATCATATAATACAATTATCATCTTAAGGTGAAATGAAAAGTACTTGTAAGAAATAAACCATTTCAACCAAAAATCAAATGCAGGTTTTAAGGCTGCAAATGCGTTGTGATGTAAAATATTTAAAAATCAGTTCCAGTTTTATTGCCTACTAATGGATTTCACATTCCTATTTGAACAAGGTTATTATATCACCAATTTGGAGGCAAGTCCTGGGCTACGCTTAGCTTGTATTTTTACTTACATCTAAAAGTGGAAGACATTTGGCATGACAGATCCCAAAAGCAGAGAGCTGGTATATGCTGTGGTTTGCATCAATGGGACATAATCTGCCTTCAGAAATTAATTAGGTTTCTTGTGACAGTAATGTGGGCCCAAAACCTGAAGAAAAGGTGAAGGAAATCTAAAGATGCCCTTCTGGCGTTTAACATGGATCACATTTGGAAGTGAGCTGTTTGTAGTCAACTTCAGTACAGAGAGGATTAGAGGAGACACTTCTGTGTCACGGTGGTTAAAGCATTAATTCTTCCCTTGGCTTATATACATTCATAGGTATATATCCTACTTTGAACACCTTTACAGTTGTCAAGCAGCTAAAATTCAGATGCTGTAATGCTGAGAACCAAAGCACCTGAATTCCCAGTGTTCTGCAGCAATTTCTGATGACCAGGGGATGATCTCACTGTAGCTGCAGGGAGCTTTGGGAAGCACAGGAGATCTCTAACCTTTCAAACTCTGTGCAAGACTCTCAAAGGAAAGAGACTCCAGTGTGGTGGCAACTGAAGAATCTATTTTCCTTGAGGTCTTCAGAAATCCCAGCATTAACCAGATCATAACTTTTGAAGTAGAACCCCACAAAATCCGTTGCTATGTTTCTAACTACGTTGCTGTACACACATCCTTGCACTCACACTGCCTCACAGCAAGTTATATCTTTGTGTAAGAGAACTTTGCATCTGATTAAATGACTGGCCCTTGCTGTGTGGTAGCTGAAACAAAAAGATCTGGCTCTGCATTCAGAACTTGGGTGTTCTTTACACCACAAATATTTTTTCTTACCCTCTGCTTTATTATTATCATGAAGAAAGTCTCTGTCATTGGATTTCACTTTTGACATCTGTCTAGACAGATATTTATTTGAACCAACAACACATTCACTTAAAGAAAAAGAGAAAAAAGGAGCAAAAAATCCCTGAAACCCAAAGCTTTAATACCATTTCTTTATTGACGAGCCAACAATTTCAGTTTTTAAGAAGTCTCTGGACAGGGTATGAAACAGCATTAAGTTAATCCTTTAAATTGCAACCGTGAGGAAATGACAGAGGAGTGTCAGTCTATTTTGCAACTAGAGAAGCGAATACTTCATCTCGGGGAAGTCTGTCTTCCTGTTAAGATCATTTATATCCTTATTAAGGATATACAAGTATTACCCTCATCAGCTAAGATACTGCCCCCTTCATAATCATTTGACATTGCTCCAGTAGCAAAATGCATGGTTACAGTCATTAGAATAGCTATTCAGAAATCTTGTGCTACAGCTCTGTATTGAAAGTGCAGTAGTATTGGCAAACAAAAATATAAAAAATCAAATCCCAAATCTCTGTTGGCTGATATAGAAATTTCATTTACACAGATTTCCTTGATTCAAAAGAATAGTAACAAGATAGAAGCATAAAAAGGAGGTGAGCAGTTGTCTATATGTGAAAGACTGTCCTCAGGCAAGGGAGGTTTACTCCCTCACCATAACTAAGCTGAATTCAAAGTTAAAGGCTGGAGCTATGAAACAGGGTATCAAGAAAATCAGGAAAAGCATCATGGCAGCAGGATGAATTAGACAGCCAACTGGCTACCTCAGGATGTGGTCAAAGTCATGTTATTTGAGGTATTTTTAACTAGGCCACCCTGCCCTGCTGGGGAGGTGTACCGGATGATGTATTAGTTGTTTTCCATCCCAAAATGCCGTGATCTTATAAATGTTGTGGCTCAAGGCCATGTCTATTTTGAATTTACAAAACCACTTTGTATGTAGTGGGCAAGGCAAGGATTAAAGAACCAGTTAATTATGCCAGTACAAGACTATTTATATAGGGATTTTTTACACTGGGCGAGGGCACAGTGAAAACCACACTTCCCTGGTTAATCCCTCTGTAGGGATTCTCTGAATCATAATTTGTTTTTATATGTGACCATCTTCCTCCAAGACCAAAGGAGGGCACGACCCAAAATGCAAAGTCATCGTAGATTGTAGTTCAGTCTGCCATGACTTCCCTGCTTTAACACAAAGCACATGTGTAGTCCCTAAAATAGAAAAGTTATAGTAGACAAAACCAGAAGGACAGACAAATTATGGTTGCCTGGGGAAATCCCAGATTCACAGTGCATCAAGTGTTGCTGTTCAAGTTGATGCTCAGCATAATTGCCATAGTAGTTGCTACAATGAAGTTTTAAAAATAGCAATAATTAAAATATTAGTTGTTAAATCATCTGGAATACAAAAGTGCTCTGTAAAATGTGGAACCCGCTCATTTTGGTTCCTATATATGACTTCTACAGTCTGTGTAACACTTACTCCTTCAGTTAAATTTTCCTAAGGTTTTAGAGCCAAATTCTTGCATCACCAAAAATGCCAGAAAAGGATGGCCTCATTTTCTGTTTGTGTAAAATGAAATTATTCAATTTCTATTAATAGCGACAGCTAGGAACACCAAATACACTCAAATTATAACTCTCTTTATGAGAAATGTGAGTATGCTAAAAACATTCATTCAAAAAAAATCTTATTTTATGCATTAAATTCACAACACAGAATTTTTGGGGTTGGATCAGGTTAGTTACAGCACTATTTGTGAAAATAGAAAAAAAAATAAAAAAAATAAAATAGACTTCTTTTCCAGTAACTCAAGGCAACACTTCAGACATTCTTCTCGTTACAAACAGTCCCACTGATTTCAACAGTGACATTCATTGTGCTTCAAGTTAAGCACATGGTTCAGTGATTTGATGGGTTGGGGTTCAAAATCCTGGATTTTTTTAGTAACAGAAAAATAAGAAATAAAACAAATCAAAAATTTTTCTCAGTGTTAGAAAAGAATAAGGTAATCCTTAGTTTTAAACCTGGTTTTCTTATTTGGGGAATTCCCCTCAAACAGGCGATAATTTCTATGAAACTGATTCCAGATAAATATAACAGTTTTTACATCTGTACAGCAAAAAATCAGTTCTGAGGTGGAGGAAAAGTGAGGGTTTAGTTGGGCAGAATCGGTTTCAGATATGCGAGGGCAAGCAAAGAGTGACTAGAGCTGGAAGTGGGATTAGAAGATATGTCACCAGTGCTAAGAGACACTTTCTAGCTACAAAAGTGACACAAACTGAACTGCATCCCTTCAGTTTAGGGATAACATACTATAGCGCAGATTGGTCACATCCACTGACATCAAGTGTGGACCAAAGTTTTCCCTGCAACCCTGGGTTCCTGAGGTGTGATTATCAGCCTCTGTGTTTAACTGTCTAATAATACCTTGAGGATTGTTTTGCAGCTCACTAGTTTGGCAATTTTATGAAGCAAAATTAAGTTTCTGTGATTGCCTATCAGGTGAGTTATGAGGGCTTGCGAGCTTTTCTGAAAGTGCAAAACCTACAGAGATAGTGTTGAAGGACTGAAGGAGACAAACATGGGTGCAAGCTTTTTTGTGCCAGGTACCAAGAAGTGTCATGAGTTAGTGCAATGAAAGCAGGCTGAGATGCACTCCAAGAGGTTTTAGAGACACGGGAGTGATAGCTGGGATCTTTCTCTTTGTCTCCCTTTTCATCTGTGGGGCAGGAACCATTCTCTCCTCCCCATACACGCAGACTCCTCTGCCTATCAGTTGCCGCTGATATCTCTCATACATCTTTCCTTGTATCTTAGGCTGATATGAAAGCTGAACTACAGACAATGAGGATGGATGAGTTTCTTCCTTTTCATGAGGACAAGATTAGCATGGGGATCCAAAAATTTCTGCTGTGGTAAAAGTGTTCCTGCCTTCCCCAGCCTCTGCATTAATAGATACAAAATGTTCAGGCTCAATTCCAGCTGCAGATGAAGGGGATTGTCTGTTGCCTCCTACAGGACACACTTGTAAGCAATTGCCTATCTCTGTTTATGCGAGGCAAGCTTTTAACACTCAGATACTATTCTGTTATAACAAATTCTAATCAGTGCCTAGCAGTTATTTCACTTTGCTGGAAATAAATATTATTTAGGAGGCCAGGTTAGCCACTTCTGTCACCACACGGCCCTAGCTAGTCATCAGTTTCTGACCAAATTGTTGTACTATGACTTCAGAGTTATCTGATTCACACACCATGCCTTGGATTGCATTGCACAGTAGTGGGAGAAGATGTAAACTGGATTCCTTTGTCATGAAACTAAACTGAAAGATACATTCCAGGATTGCACCCAACATGCTCCTGCTGTTGCTGGGCACCAGTCCATGGTATCAAACTACATCTAATCCAAAACTAAGTTCTTGGAGTTCATATAGCATAGATGTCAGGTCTTGTTAATGTTATTAAAACTAACCAAAATGACTGCTGTCTCCTGTCTGCTGACAAATTCAGACTGAATTGGTTGAATGGTTTCAGATACAAGTATTTTTCATAGAAATAGCTAGGAAGTGATTAGGCTCATAAAACCATTAAAGAAAGAATATGCATCTTACCTATGCTGATCCAGTACACCAGTGATCATTAGATATCCAGCTGTGAGAGATTCGTGTTTAAAGTATGCCAAAACTTGATTTAAACTCATGAATCTAAACTCCTCTTGGAGATTTTTTGCCTTCTTGTTGTTGTTGTTGAGGTTGAGAAAGAGAAAAGGATTTTAATATTCTATTCAAATTGAAATTTATTTTTCACTTTTAAAGCACTAAAGTACAATTACTCACGTAGCACTATTCACAGGACCTCACCAGATCTGGCACTTGGTTCCCATGTTCAGATCATCAGACTAAAACACTCATCAGAATGGAAGCCTGTCTGAGAAAGATTACTATTACTTGTCACTTTTATGGAAACGTGCCATTTTCTTCTTAAAAAGGGGTGTGCTTGATCAAGAAAGCCTGCCAACTAAAATTAGATATTTATAAATACATAGATCTTGATCAGCCATAGCTGGGAGCTTATTTCTCTGTGGGCTCAACACCCAACAAATGACCAATTGAGTTCTATATTTGAATAGCTGTAAGATGGGAGGAATTATTTGGTACTGGAGGTCATATTTTATGTATTTCAGTTCAAGGGCCAGTAATTTTCCACAGCTAATATCCTGTTTTTAAAATATCTTTGAATTATCTCCCTAAAAATAAAATCACATACTCACACATGTCTTTCACTGGCACTTAATTTTGGAAAGATTTAATTCAAAGCTTGTATCATTGAACTAGTTCCTTCCACAGATATTCTCAGGAATTTGTCTTAGGGTAAAGATTTCTTTGAATAATTTTCTCTGGATTTTAATATTGTCAAGATCTTATGATTATTGTTTTATAATTTCTGTAGGAAACCCACATCCCAAATCCATGATCTAAGAAATATTTTTCACTGACTACTTATTCACCAACATCACCTTTCTCATTCATGTTGGGGTTTTTTTGTTTGTTTTGAGTTTAGAGGGGAGTTTGGAAGTTTATTTGTTTGGGAGATTTTTTTTTTTTAATTAATATTTATGAAGAATACTGTCCTGTTTGGAAGAAACAAGAAATGCATATAGAATTCACCAGGAATTAGTCTACATAACTTCAGACAAAGAAAGGAAAGAGAACACCTTGATGCCAAAAACTGTTTGCAATGTCATAAAGGAGGCAGTACAAAGAGATGAGGATAGGTGCATAGTGAAATTGAGAGATATCATTACAGGTAATTATGTTTTTAGTATAGGATATTAAAACAGTGAAGGTAAAACTACAAGGGAAGGCTTCAAAGCAGCTAAGAACAGTCTGTCATAGTATTAAGGTCTCAACAGCTACAGTTATGGAAAGGATGGGCACAGATGGTTCACTTCAACTTTCCTGCCACAGCAGTGGGAGAAGCCATCAGTTCAAAAAGGAGTTGCTCTGTCAGCTTTTGGGCCTAAGTATCTGCTTTTAATTTTAGAAACAACAGCACACAGAGGGAGACAACATACATACTGGTGCTCGAGTGTACTCCCATATTGAAAAGGGAAAAAACGCACCATCAATCTTGCTTGCAAGAGCCCCGTGATTCTGTGCAATCAAATCTATCTCTGTTCCTTGTTTGCTGAGGCCATGCCAAGATGTTTCATGTCATTTTAAGGTATTAAACCTTGCTGAGAATGGAACTCAGCCTAAATATACCATACTGATCTACCAGTCAATAAAACCAGAAATTAACCTCTTGTAGATTTTAATGTTGTGGACTGGATTTGGCCTGGAACAAATCCCTAAGATTCTACAAGCTATAAATTTGAATCAGAAATTATTTTCTGTAGACTGTATTAATTTTGGAACTGTATTTTTCATAAATTTGTCTTTTCATTCTGTGTTACTTGGAACATTGAGAATACAAAGCATTTAGGAAGAATGAAATATTATTATCAGTAACAATTTGTGAATTAGTTTTAATTTGGATCTCCTTAACTCAATGTGTCCTTCATCCCTGTGGGGTTGTAACATCGTCCAAATTTAATTGACTCCTTGGTAGCAAAAAGCTCATTTGAATTTCCTGGTCTTTAGTTTACTATAAGGGCTCATAGCAGCACTTGTGATGCTGCATTGAGCAAAATGGCTGAAAATGCAGATTTTTTAATGTTACTGTTTATCACTTCTTTGCACCTTATAAATAGCTGTCATGGGTTAGTGTTCAAGATACTTTTAATATCACGGAATCACAGTATCATACAGAATATTCTGAGCTGGAAGGAACCCAAAAGGATCATCGAGTCCAACTCCCAAGCTAATGCCCATGTACCTGTGCCAATGAATTTCTTTCCTTTTTTTCAGGATAAGTCCAGGGAAACAGCCAATATCGCTGAGAGTTCCAGCCACTGCTCACACAGCCCTGGATGGTTGTGGAGCCGCCATAGCATGGGCAGGAGCAGATCAGGACCGTGTTGCCACAAGAGAGGCAATGGCCCTGGGAGGGATGGGGAATGCTGATGAGGCTGGTCTCCACAGCCCTGCATAAGCGCATGCTGCTGTGGGACCCTGCACCACTGCGGAGGCGGAAGAGGACACACAGCCACTGTTTCCCTGGTGCATCTGCCTGGTGGAGTGGGATGGCTGAGCTGCTGCCTTGGAGCTGTGGGCAATTGGGCCAGGAGGCAATTTTGACTGATGGGACACATGGCCCACATGTGGCCATGTGGTGATGCGATGTTTTTGGCTGCCATATGCCTTTTCTCTTTCATCAGTGAGCTGAAGACTGTTGGAGACTAATGACTCGGAGCTGATTCTCATTGAATGTGGGAGGGAACAGAAATGGTAGGGGAGAAGGGTTTAAAATTGNCGGAAGAGGACACACAGCCACTGTTTCCCTGGTGCATCTGCCTGGTGGAGTGGGATGGCTGAGCTGCTGCCCTGGAGCTGTGGGCAATTGGGCCTGGAGGCAATTTTGACTGATGGGACACATGGCCCACATGTGGCCATGTGGTGATGCGATGTTTTTGGCTGCCATATGCCTTTTCTCTTTCATCAGTGAGCTGAAGACTGTTGGAGACTAATGACTCGGAGCTGATTCTCATTGAATGTGGGAGGGAACAGAAATGGTAGGGGAGAAAGGGGTTTAAAATTGAAGCACGGGTGGGATTGGCCTTCTTTTCCTTTGGAACATCTCTGCAAAAGGTGCTGTGTCCCTGCTCCAGGAACTGTGGGATCATGTTAGCATTTTTGGGGTGAGTTGGCGTCCCACCTGGCCTCCCTTGGACACCCATCCCTCCTCTGGCTTCCCTTTGCCAAGACCACAGCCTCGATCACTGCCTTTCGTTCCTGCGCCCCTGAACTGGCTGCCGTTCTGCCACTCCTTTGCAGTCTGCCATCACTGCAGTATGTTGCTTTCATCACCCTTGCGTTTCCCACTGTGCCCCTTTGCCAGCAAACCCTTCCAGTTCTCTCGCCTGTGTCCCCATAGCTAGCTGTCCGCCTTGCTGACCAATGTGTCATAGCCTTGACGACCCCAGTCATGTCTCGTCTGCATTCCCAAGCTAGATGTTCTCCCTAACACCTGCTGATTGCTGTGCTGCTGTCCTGATCGCCCCTGCTGATCTGCCTGCCACCTGCCGTCGTAGTTCCTGCTGCTTCTGCCCCACCGGCTGTGCACTATGGTCTTGAACCCTTTCCAGCAATGTCTTTTGTGTTCCCGTTTGTTATTTTGGGGTCGAAGAGGCAGGAGGGGAGGTTCCTTGGGTTTGGTGAGGGGTGGTTTTAGTGCATGTATGGGGAAGGGGGGGGGTGTGCCTGACATTCATTCTGTTTTGGTTTACCCCATGGTTGTTGTGTCATATACATATTTATTTATTTATTTATTTATTATATTTTTNGAATTTCTTTCCTTTTTTTCAGGATAAGTCCAGGGAAACAGCCAATATCGCTGAGAGTTCCAGCCACTGCTCACACAGCCCTGGATGGTTGTGGAGCCGCCACAGCATGGGCAGGAGCAGATCAGGACCGTGTTGCCACAAGAGAGGCAATGGCCCTGGGAGGGATGGGGGATGCTGATGAGGCTGGTCCCCACAGTCCTGCATAAGCGCATGCTGCCGTGGGACCCTGCACCACTGCGGAGGGGGAAGAGGACAGACAGCCACTGTTTCCCTGGTGCATCTGCCTGGTGGAGTGGGATGGCTGAGCTGCTGCCCTGGAGCTGTGGGCAATTGGGCCTGGAGGCAATTTTGACTGATGGGACACATGGCCCACATGTGGCCATGTGGTGATGCGATGTTTTTGGCTGCCATATGCCTTTTCTCTTTCATCAGTGAGCTGAAGACTGTTGGAGACTAATGACTCGGAGCTGATTCTCATTGAATGTGGGAGGGAACAGAAATGGTAGGGGAGAAGGGTTTAAAATTGAAGCACGGGTGGGATTGGCCTTCTTTTCCTTTGGAACATCTCTGCAAAAGGTGCTGTGTCCCTGCTCCAGGAACTGTGGGATCATGTTAGCATTTTTGGGGTGAGTTGGCGTCCCACCTGGCCTCCCTTGGACACCCATCCCTCCTCTGGCTTCCCTTTGCCAAGACCACAGCCTCGATCACTGCCTTTCGTTCCTGCGCCCCTGAACTGGCTGCCGTTCTGCCACTCCTTTGCAGTCTGCCATCACTGCAGTATGTTGCTTTCATCACCCTTGCGTTTCCCACTGTGCCCCTTTGCCAGCAAACCCTTCCAGTTCTCTCGCCTGTGTCCCCATAGCTAGCTGTCCGCCTTGCTGACCAATGTGTCATAGCCTTGACGACCCCAGTCATGTCTCGTCTGCATTCCCAAGCTAGATGTTCTCCCTAACACCTGCTGATTGCCGTGCTGCTGTCCTGATCGCCCCTGCTGATCTGCCTGCCACCTGCCGTCGTAGTTCCTGCTGCTTCTGCCCCACCGGCTGTGCACTATGGTCTTGAACCCTTTTCAGCAATGTCTTTTGTGTTCCCGTTTGTTATTTTGGGGTCGAAGAGGCAGGAGGGGAGGTTCCTTGGGTTTGGTGAGGGGTGGTTTTAGTGCATGTATGGGGAAGGGGGGGGGTGTGCCTGACATTCATTCTGTTTTGGTTTACCCCATGGTTGTTGTGTCATATATATATTTATTTATTTAGTTATTATATTTTTATATATATATAATATAT
>WEKX01000163.1:3266-15078 GCA_013390025.1 Pitta sordida | reverse complement strand
TCAAAAGGGCAGACTCCAGCCACGGCCCCCACAGGTGTTGATTTTGGGGGGCCGTAGACAAGATCTCCATCTGTGTCCAAGCTCCGTCACCGTCACCGATGCCTATCATTCCCGGCTTGCTCCCCGACGGCGCGCTCTCTCCCGGTCCACCCCGGCGCTCGGCCATCCCCCGCCTCCGGGGGGAAGCCCCGACCAATGNCAGCTGTGCCCGGGCCGCGCCGCCGCGCCCGCCCCTCGAGGTAAGGGCCCGCTCCCCCGGCCGGAGCGAGCTGTCCTTTCCCTTCTTCCATTCGAGAAGGCTTCGGGCTTGTAGCGTCCCGTCCCTTGCCCTGACTGGTAGGGAATGGGAAGACCTCTGCAGGTGCGAGGGGAGTCGCCTCTGTCCGTCGGGGCCCTGACCGCGCCCGCCACGGACTGTGGGGACCACCACGCAGGCGGTGGGGACCGGAGGAGGAGGTCGCGGTGCGGCCGATCCGTCAGCCGCCTCCCTGCACTTACAAAGAAATGTTGTTCTGGTGTGCTGGTATGTGTATGGAGCGTCTGAAGAGCGCTTGTTCGGTTGCCAGTTCTCGTGAATGAGAAGTGAACTGCTAAGCCGCCAAAACTCGCCGGGAAAACTCTACTACCTAGTAAAGTGCATGGGAAAACTGGTACCTCTGATCCCAGCATTGCTGTGGCAATATTATGCACGTAGTATATCGGGAGTCACTGTATTTTATAGCTCGAGTAAAGTGGGTGGTATCGTCCTCTGGTAGCAGCTTGTGTCTGGAACTAGCTTTGTTACTGAAGAGCTGCGCGTGGTTTAACTTAGTGCCACTCCCAGAACCTTAAAGCTACTCCTGGTTCTCCTTGCCTTTGTAACCGTCTCCTTTGCCTTACGAAATGATGTTTGACACGTTAATCGTTCATTTCTTACTTACGCAGATCTAAAAGACAGCCCATCGCAGTAATTCAGCTGCATTTTGAAAAGCCTTCGTTAAAATTCTTCATTATGTGAAAACATTTCAGAAAATTTTTGTATTGACAAGTCAGGTCTTGCCGTATTTGAAAAATAAAACAAAACAACCCCCTACCACAAAAACCCCCAAACAACCCCCTACCGCACAAAAAGGCAGATTTGCAACTTGTTAGGGGAAGTGGCAAATGAAAAACCCCACTCAGCGTATGATGTTTTCACCGTCTTGCTGTCAATCAGAAATTGTTGTGGTGGAGGGTTTAGGGTTTCGCTCCAGTTGTCTGAGCCATCATTAATTACCTCGAAAACTGCTGAGCAGCAGTGGAGCAGTGTTTACATCTGCAGTTAATATGTTTAACTGTGACCAGAGAGCTAACTTGCATGGTCTCAGAAAGCAGATGTGACGAGGCAACAGTGTGCAGGAAAAGAAATGATGTTTTATTCTGAGCACCATCCCCTCCTCTGCCACTAAATTCACTCCTCCATGCCTCCTCCTCCTTCTCCTAGAGCTTCTTGTCATGTCTTTGAGCTTCAATCTGAAGAGTTTAGGCTTGATGTTTTTGGGCACATTTCCAAAGAGTGGTTTGCCACTGTTTCACGGTGTAGTTTATGCCTTGTTAGCATAAGCGGTTGGGCAACTCTCTTCTAAAAACCGCAGAAAGAAGGTGGGGGCGAGAATTCCTGGTCTGTCTCATGGGCGGGTGGGCTCAGTTTAGCTTGGCGACTATGCATTCTTGGTGCTTGGAGGCATGGTGGAGTGATCACTCTCCTTGCATGGATTGAAACCAGCTGTTTATGTCTTTCAGCTTTCCTAGTCCTTTTCTATCCGTTTGTTTTCAAGTCTGCCTTTCCAGGGAGAGGAAGGAAGAGATGAGATGAGATTCTTCGAAAAATGAAATCTGAAATCCTTATGGGTCGTTTTTTTCTCTCTTCCTTCCAAACAATCAATTGTCTGTAATGCCGAAGAGTTGTCTCTGTGCCAACTCTACTAAGGATGTAAAATGAGTTTTCATAACCCTATTGCTCTTCCTCTAGCCACATTTGCTAGCATGTATGTAAACTCTGCTTAAGGATGGGTCTGGTTATGCACTGTGTCTATGTACTGTAGGTTGTGAAGATATCCCAAAAAGGATTGGATAACATGGCTGAGGAAATGTACTTCGTAGAATGCAACTACCAAACCAATTTGAGAATTCATTTAAATATGCAAATTTCAAAAATTCAATCAATTTTCAAATTTACTAATCAATCCAATCAGTTTTCCACCTGTTAGACAGGTGTTTCCCAGAGTTTAGTCACTACATTTATAATATTTTTAAGTGTTTGACTCTAGCGTAGATTAATTGGGATCACAGGGATTTGTATAAATTCAGCCAGTAGACCTGGAAGGACTGGCCATAATGTATAATTATATTTTGTGCTCCCAAAGACTTGCAGTCCTCCAACTGAGAAAATACAGCTGTATTTTTTGAGTGCTGTTACACAGAGTAGTAAGCTGCATTTCGCTCTCTTGACTGAGTAGACGATTGCTTTGCTCTCTGTGCAGTAAATGAGATGAAGAACCCAGCCTTTTGCATCTGCTGTCTGGGTCACTGGTTTCAGTGGGTGCAGTGGCTGCCCTGGGATGATGTAAATTTGAGATGAATGAAAAAGAAATAGTTTGGCCAGGTCCATCTTAGCCATATGCTTTTTAGTTATTTGACAACAGTATTACTACTGCATGGAAATCAAGGGCCTTATATTACAGTCAGCCCTCTTCCACTTCACACCCCCCAGATAGGGGCTTCACATCATCACAGTTTGATTTTTCAGTGATTAAGGAGGCCTGTTTCGTGACTGCGCCTGCGCAACCTGACATGCATGAATATTCAAACTAGGCAGTCATGAATATTCAAATCAACCCCTACGCCGTGCCGCATGAACCATGGGCACACTGCTCTGCCCGCGCCGCACCCTCCCTGCAGCATCTGCCCTGGCTTGGCTCCTCTTCCGGTCTGCTCCGAGCGAGGAGGCTTCGTGCAGTTATGAAAGATTTACACACTCTCAGGTTAGACATAGTGTCCAAGACTTTCTTGGGGTAGACGTCTACCCCGAGTGTGGCGAGACCAAGTCTACCCATCTGGAGAGACACTGGGACAGTGGTGTGCGCACCTCCCTGCACCAGTGTCCCTAGCTGAGCGGAAAAGGGTTTTTTCTTGGCACGGGTTGACTGCGAGCACTGGGAAGTGCTGACACAAACACCGATACACAGCACGGTAGTGCTGAAAGAGTGCCGGAGCGCCGGGGCGCCATGTGAGGGTGCGGGGGAAATTTGCGTATTAATGAGCTGCCATTCTACACGGAAGAAGGGCTTCATTGGGGTGGAACCAGACCCGTGGAACTGTGGTATAGGAGGCCCGACTGTATTTGTATTAGGTTCTGAAAACTCATAACAGCCGTGAGATCCTTGGACTCATTGCAAGTATAGACCTCAGCAGTGATTTGTGTTGGTAGCAGGATGGCAACAGGTTAGGTAATTAGGTAATAGGTTAGGTAACAGGTTTGGCTAGGTTAGGTAATAGGTGATAGGTTGGACTCGATGATCTCTAAGGTCTTTTCCAACCTTACTGATTCTGTGATTCTGTGATTCTGTGTTTCAATGGCTTTATGAGCTGAAGGGAAAAATATGCATTTTTCTCTTTTTTGGAAATAACATTAGTGTCTACATGAATGGATGCTTCAGAGTGAGCAATGAAAGAATCACAAACCTGCACTCTAAGGGAAGATGTGTCTGTGGGTAGTTCTGTGTGTCCATGTGATTGTCCTTCAAGTGCTTTTCAATCTTTTCCTGCTTGTAGTGTGTGGAATCACTGGATTGATAGAATGACCTCATAACCTTCGTTATGACAGCTTTGATGTCATACTGTGTAGATAAGGTCCACTATTTTTTCAGCCTGGGAAACTAAACTTAGTAGTATAACCACAAACTTACATCTAGATAAGGCACAACGTGCTGCCATGTGCCTTTGCTGTCTGCTTGGTGTTACGGCTCTTCTCCATTGTCAGCTCTGTGGCATTGTGCCAGTGTGGGAGAAAAATATGTCTCAGCTATGATGGGCCTATGGAGTGGCAGTGGTACGCAATGGCTAAGTTTGCCCTTATATTTAAATAACACTTGTGCATAATAATTTATCAGATTTTATTACAAGATTGTAGTATATATGTTACTTTAATTGCAAATGAATTGAAACGGGATAATCAAGAAACCTGATGAAATAGTTTATTGAGTTTGGAGACTTCATGAATTTAGGAACATTGAGGAAAACCTCCAGTTTGTTGTTTCAGTGCTGTAGGGAATGTAGCTGTCAGATATGTAGGAGTATAATCGTAGACTCCTTGCTGATGCATTGTGGAAAAACTAAAATAAAAATTTGAAACAGCTTTCACTATGCCTTCAGGGTTATTTTTCTCTTTTGTCGGTCTCCTGTTTCTTTGTTTGTGTGCCAGAAGAGAAAGATGAGTCTTATTTATATAATATATCTGCTGAAAAGTCAGTGAAGTGAGAAGGAGATTGTGAACATAATATTATTTACCTGACTTTTTAGCATTTTAATTTATACCCTGAAAATGCCATCAAAGGATAAATATTCTGGAAATCTGTCTGAAAATGTTAATGCTGAATCCTTTGTCTAATTGATACATGAACACAAACATCTGCATTTTTGAAAGCAGAAGTAGGTTAAGATGCTTTCTGTTGAGCTGCATCCTCAGAAGGGAAGAGTTTTAGAGACCTAATGGAAAATAGTTGAGTACCTCAATTTGAAGGCTAGGTGTTTCTATGTTAGTAGGTTATTGTTAATTCCTTTGGAAAATAAAAGTTGCTAAAATAGTGTCAGTTGCAACAAATTCTAGGTGATATTTTGGTAGAATCATAGAAGAATTTTAGCTATCAGGCACCTTTAAAGACCTCCCAGTCCCAACCCCGTGCTATGTGCAGCAACATCTTTCACTAGAGCAGGTTGCTTAAGATATCCTTTCCAGTGCTGGGGGTTTGAACTACGTGATCTTTAGAGATGATAATTTTTTGATTTATATCAATTCAGATAGGGTAAATTGTCCATATGAAAACAGCGAAGAATATACAGTCTCCACTGAGTGGCTTCAGACCACATTCTTCTTTAGTCATTATTATATTTGAATTGCTGTTGAAATGTGCTTTTTCTTTCTTTCCTTCCAGTTTTTGATCTTCTTCCGTATTCCAATAAAAGAGTGGTGCCAAACTTCTTGCAACAAGTATTTGGGGATCCCACACTGAATGAAGTGTACTTGCTCTCTACATTCAAACTGCAGCCAAAGAGCACAGCCACTGTTTTTGGCCTGTATTCGTCATCTAACAGCAGCAAGTATTTTGAGTTTACAGTAATGGGACGGATGAGTAAAGGTGAGTTGTTTGGAATATGTATGGTAAAATTAGTGTTGAATCCCAGTTACTGGTGTGTCACAGATAGATGTTGACAACTGTGTGATTAACCTTTGTCCTTGAGTCATTCCTGTTGCATGCTGTCACCTTTCCCATCACCTCTCACTTCTGTTCTCACCTCTTCATTTCCTTTGATGCTTCTCTCTCCTGGCTAAAGGAAGCTGACTGGACAGTCAGCTGGTATCTCCCCTTGGCTGTGGTGCTTGGCTCTGAGAAATGCTAAGAAAGAAGGAAAAAAACCCCCATGGAATATGGAGAAAGGAGTTTGTTTTAGTTGGGTTCTTTTGGCTTTTTGTTTTTTCTTTTGTTTTTCTTTTTCCCCTTGGGACAATCACTGGTTCTTATTACTCAGAAATGTGAGGGACACATGCACATGCTGTCTCATTCATGTAAAAGGCAGGTTCATGTTCTGCTGACCCTAGAGGTTAGATGTGACTATGCAAGACAAACATTCCCAGCACTTACAGGATCTTTGGGTGAATTAAAGTGTCTGTTCTCTATTTACTGGAATCTGTTAATTAGGAGTCAGAGTTAGAACGTCAGCAGATTTTTAGATAAAGAGAGTTTTCGTTGATGTCTAAACCAGATCTATATCTATGCTGCAATTTTAAGGTTCAGCAAACAATTTTTGAATTATGTACATTATTTCTCCATTGCTTTCACCACTGCTATGATAATTTGCTACTTCAAATGTTGTAATTCAGCAGCTGAGTCCAGTATACTGCAAAATTCTTCTGAGAAGGTTCGGCTTACACATAGGGAAATTATTTAATACACTGAAGAAAAGTACACCTTTTGGTTGGGAATTTTAGGGGACTGAGTTAGATAAAACATTGGCAGTTTTATCAGGTCTGCCAAAATCCTTCTGAGGTCAGGAAATAAGAGCTATATATGGGTTGAAGGTGGGTAATACATGAGCCTTATCAATATGTGTCGTATAATTCCTAACACTAACGTGATTACTAAATTAATGATAGATCACACGTACTCCCTCTGTCTCACACACATACTTATGTTTGTAAATGTTGTACATGTATATAGGAATGCATACAAATGTGTCTGTAAACATAGAAGTTTAAACATATCAAACTCTTTCAATTTTCAAGAATATCTGCATGCCTGATGGTTACTGTTAACACTTTAGCACACTTAAGAGGCTTTCTGCTGGAAAGTTACATGGTTTTGTCCTCACTATGGCCTCTGTATGTTTTGTCATCAGTATTTGAGAAGCTTCTGTGACAGGATAAACACAAAAGTGGTGTTTAGATATGCAGTATGAAGCAACTTGACCTGTCAGTGACCAGTGTTGAGTAAGTGAGGAACATCTGTCACGTATCTAAAGGACTGACCGAACAAAGGGAGTAATTTTGCATCAAAACTGTTTTGTGGATCTCTTTCCCTCCCTATTACTTTAGAGCACCTTATTCGAGGCTGTCTATAACTACCTGAAAGAGGGTTGCAGTCAGGCAGAGGTCAGTCTTTTCTCTCAGGTTACTGGAGACTGAACAAGAGGACACAGTCTCAAACTCTGTCAGGGGAGGTTTAGGTGGGATATTAGGAGAAATTTTTTCACTGAAAGAGTGATCCGTCATTGGAACAGTCTGCCCAGAGAGGTGGTGGAATCACCGTCCCTGGAGATATTCAAGAGTAGGCTTGGTGAGGTACTGAGTGATATGGTTTAGATGATGAGATGGTGATAGGTAATAGGTTGGACTTGATGATCTCAAAGGTCTCTTCCAACCTTCTTAATTCTGTGATTCTGTGATATGGCAGCAAGAAAGTAGTAGGCAGTGTTTTCACGTGTGATTTCTCTGAGAGTGTCAAGGATCCCTTATGGCTACTTCATACAGCAAGTTAAAATATATCCAGGAGATTACCATGTGAGCTGAAAGTATGGAGTGTGGGGGCTGTTTATGATCCTCTCAAGACTGGACATCATCACTTAAATGGTGAGCCAGTGTTTGGGTCTTGGCCAAAGGCATGGTCTAATTAACTACAGTTTTGGAAGACTGCATAAGTGCAAACTCCTTCCTCTGTATGGTATTTCTACTGAGGCACCCAAATCTGATCTAAGAAGCTCAAAGCAGGCCTTAGTTATCCCTTAAAATGCCAAATGTGAGAGCTATGTTCCAAATAGTTGGCTCATGTTTTGTTTTTGCTGTGGTATACCTGATGGTAACATGTTTATAATACCTAAATGTTTTTAGAAGCACAGATCTTGAGCTACTGAGTAATGGCTCAACTTGTTTTGGTTAGACTAATGTGCTTTTTGGAGGCAAATAGCTTCCATGGGGTTTTTATCCTTTTTGAATCATTCCTATATGGAGCAAACAGCAGTTAGTGCATAGAAGTGTTGCAATTTAACAATTCTATGAAACAGCTCCTATTTACTGGCAGAACTGGTAGTTTAATTGAAAATCTGTTTCAGCAGCAGTACAGATGTCACTCTTATGAATGTCCATAAAATATTCAAGCAGTAAACACGTACTACAGGGGCTTGTATGAGTTAAATCATTTACATATGGAGGCTGCAAGAAAAAAAAAAAAATCATCTCTCTTCAAAAGACTACTCTAGTTTACCAGATGGATATTTGGCTTTGGCTGGGGAGAGAGTATTTGATCCTCCTTCCAAGCCTGATTGCTCCTTGTCCTGAAACTGTTCTGTCAGCATCCGTTCTGGGCCCTGCCTCCATCTTCTCTCCGTCTCTGTAGGCTACTGTCGTGTTTCGTCACTTTGAATGTAGGGTCCAGATCCAATGACCTTGCCTTTCATATTACCAGGTGTGCATAATATTCAAGTAAATAAAATGCCTGAAATGTACTCTGTCTTCCCTGATCATTTGGTTTGCCAAGAAATACTGTCTTTTAGCAAGTTACTGGTGACCTCATGCACCTTTGCGGAAATCTCAGCTCTGGCAGTATTTTGACATAGACAGCAGTAAAAACATTTCTGATATTGATCACAGCTGCTGAGGCTGTAGCAGTAGCATAGGCTTTCAAGATGGAGACATACTCTGCCCCATTCATCCTGGCATAAATCTGGGGCTCTTTAAATCATTAGACTGGGCAATTACTGCGCACATGCTCCCTACAGTTGCACTAACTGTGAAGGTCACTGACAAACAGAGATCACATTGTCAAAGCAGTTACATTAGTAGTGAGGGGGTGGGAATATAATTTGTTAAATGAATAGAAATTGGACTGTTTCGGTAGGTAGATATTATTAGCTCCAAAACTTATCCTTCCACTGTACCCACAATTTTTAGTTGCTTAATGCCAGGCCCTTTCTGAGCTATCACTTGATGCAAAAGTAGCAGCCTTCTGTGAACTTCAAACAGATGTTGCCAAGAGCCAGCACTTAACTGTTCAGGTGCCTGGCCACTGTGCATCTTGACTCCTCATCCTTGTAAGTGTTACCATAACGAAATAAGGAAGTGTGGACTGGTGATCATTGGGATCTTTGAAACAGGGTCTGTCTGATACGTAGGGTAGTTACGTGCTGTCCAGATGGACTCAGGTCATTGCTTCTGCAGATATGCAGTCAGAGAGTCAGGGAGGGATTCTGTGCAGAGAACTACCTAGCTTTAGCTAGATTTCGCTAGATTTAGCTTGCAGATCCTAGCTTACTGATCCAGTTTCCCTAGGAAAGAGGTGGTTTTTCAATATTACGCAGCAAGTGTTTGTTGTAAGAGTATTTGTCTGCAGTTACATTTTTTGAGGGTGCATTTTAGTTAATAAAATCAGAATTTTTATCAAATATGTCATTCATTGACTCTTTAAAAAAATTGAGAGAAGGCTTAGTCATCTTTAGTGGTAGGGTGTGCTTTTTTTGCATGATATTTTACTATACATACTATGTTTTAAATAGCTATTTTTTACAGAGAAATTCAGGCTATTGGTTTGGAATCATACTTCCTTTGGTTTCTTTAATTGTGCATTTGGATATACGTACTGTTGGATGGCTACACTGGCTACAATATGCATCACTGAATCTTATTTTTCTAGTTGTACATTTCTATTGCAGAGTATTTCTAGATCTGTAAGATAGATATATGGCAAAGTGCTGATTGCAGGCTATCTCCTACACCCGGTAACTTTACCACTTGTTTTTTAGCACGTTATGCTGTATAAAGTAACCTTGATTAAACTGAGTAGAGAGGCCTGGATAAAGCAATAGAAAATACTGTGAAGGCAACAATGCTTTATGAACAGGGAGTCATGCAGGAGTTCTGGTAGACAGTGTCTAATTTATTATGTATTACTTTTCTATCTGCAACAGGAAGCAGTTACAAAAGTTGGCATGTGGAAAAAGACAAGAGCAATTGTGGATTTTCACAGGAACTTCCTTGATTGTGTTTGAATCCTTCCTGGGCTGTCTCCTACCCTCTGACAATCCTTCTGTGTATTTTCTTGCAGTGGTGCTGCGCTATCTGAAGAATGATGGAAGGTTGAATTCCGTGGTCTTTAGCAATATCCAGCTGGCTGATGGGAAGCCCCATGCTGTCATCTTGTGGCTGAGTGGTCTGCAGCAGGGACTGAGCACAATAGAATTGTATCTGGACTGCCTGCAAGTAGGTTCCATTGAGGACCTGCCAAAACCATTTTCAGCGCTGTCTCAGAAGCTGCTGGCGGTTGATTTGCACACTTTCCAGGAGAAGCCACAGGTGAGCAGGAAAATGGGGAACAGACTGAGCCTGACCAGCAGTCCTCAGGATCACTGAATTTAGACCTCAGTTCTCAAAACAGCCAATCTCTGTATAATGGTGCTTCCATAATATTTGAGTATTAAGCTGTGAAATAAATGTAAATACAAGTTGCCTATGGAGCAGGTGAAATCTTAGTTTACATAAACACTGAAATAGTTACGCTCTTTGTTTAAAACAGAATGTTTGGCCTTTAAAGTGAAAACAAATTACTGCCTCTCACTTTAGTGGAGGTGCTTTTTTGAGACTGAAATTTTGAAAGGTCTTAGCTGATGCATTAAGGGCAGCTCTTCATCAGCTTCTTACAGCTTTTCAATATGAACAACGCTTGTCTGAGTATTTGGCCTTTGTCTTCATGATAAGCCATAGGGACTAAAAGAAAACAAGAAAAAAAAAAGGTGGAGCTCTTGTGGTCCCTAGAGTGCAATCCTCAGCTGTTTGACTACAACAGCTTTTCTTCCTGTCTGCCAACCAGGAGTTGGCATAGTTTCCTGTCATCTCTCTATCAGCAGTCTGAGATAAACAGTGTCTTCCACAGCATCATTCATCATCATTAATCAAAACTATGCATTAGAAGGTGCAAAGGCATTCTGCTCCCTAGATTGCCTGCTTACTTTGTTTCATTGCAAGCTTGAAAATCAGCTTTTTTGTTTGGAGAGTGACTGAGATGCCCACATTCCTGACGTGCACATGTACCTGTTTGAGAGGAGGGGAAAAAAGACTGCTTTGGACTCACGTTTAAAAATTCATGTGGCACAGATATCTAAATATGTGAATTTCCTAGTATGTGAAATCACCTGAATTGGAACAGTTAAAAAAAAAAAAAAGTTCCAAATAAAACCACGGCTTTGGGAGAATCTCAAAGGCAAAGATTAGGGATTTTATATACTTGAGATGGTGAGGATGGCCCTGAAGGAAATCATGTAGAAGTCCTGCATGCTCAGGAAATGGACTACCTCTGTTAATAATTAATTTATGTTTTCTGATATTTCATATTTTTTTCATTGTTGTACCAGAATTGTGAACTCTGTTTTTCTTGTGAGCACAGGATACTTTAGATGAGCTGAAGCTGGTAACTGGAGGAACCCTTGCTGAAGTAGGGAACCTGCAGGATTGTTTTCTTCAACAAATTGAGCCCGTACCTCAGTACACTGGTAAGGCCTGCAACCAGGAGTTAAAACTATTCCTTACAATACCGTTGCAAAGAAGCTAATATAATGGACATTAAAAATATGGAGAAGCTCTATAATCAAGTAATAGCAATTGTTTGACTGAATTACAGCCATGACAATTTCATGACAATGTTTTAGAAATAGCTCAGTTTGGAGAGAAAAGAGTCACTGTTGCTGGTGATAAAGGAGTGGATTTTTGCCCGAGTGAAGTAGGCTGTAATGATTGAACAGGCTTTTTAACCTAATTTGGAAGGCAGATTTTTGTTGTGATGATCTGTTTGTGTCAGCTTGTTATGGTTTAGGGGGTTTTCTGCTGCTCTGGTAGCGAGGGGGTTAACAGCTCAGTTCTGGCCTGAGCATTCCGTGCTGCCGTGGCCTTCAAGGTTAGAGATAAAGGCAGGCGTCTCTGCAAATAACATACTTGGGAGAGAAGAAAAAAAAGTTCAGTAGTAAGATGTAGCGTGCCAGCTCAGAACCTGCGTCGGGAGGCTGAGAGATTTGAAGGCCCCCAGGCCCACGAGAG
>WEKX01000158.1:0-58594 GCA_013390025.1 Pitta sordida | reverse complement strand
GATTCTGTGTGATTCTGTGATTCTCTGGTAGTCCATATTTTCAGAAGACTGGCACAAAAAATGCCTAAAAGGGACTAAAGTGCTATGGGACAGGCAGCTCGTATCGCTGAAGCTTTCCACAATCCTGTCTCCTTGATGCAGGATGTAAAAAGAACTAGAGACTCTAGGATTTCCAAACCTTGAGAGCTTGGGTCTTGCAAAGGCTTAGCTCTGTACTAGACGTCAGGAGCCATCAGCCTCCAGCACTAAGTCTGGCCTGGCTGCGGCAAATCAAAATTTCCACATTTCTGGAGTTCTCTGGTTGTAATGGCAGGGACATTATGAACAGTTATATCTGAAAACAATGCAATTCTTGTCAACTTTGTTGTATGCTGAGTGGAAACAGCCAAACTGACCAAAATAAAAAAAAAAAATGTGCTAATAAGATGTGAGGAATTCTGAAAACAGGTTTCATTTCAGTGTTTCCTAAACAAAAGACCATAGATTTTGTTTCAAGAGAAGACTACCTATTCAAATCCATAAGAATCCCGGTTATTGAAAAAATAAAAAGGAATTTATATCCCCTAAAGTGAAAGTTTCTGACCAGCTTCACATGATGCCATTTCCGTGACCATTAGACCTTGATTTGAAGTGACATTCTACAAGTGGAAGGGTTGCCTCTCTCAACCAGCTCTGATTTTTTTTTTTACTTTTAATCTCTCATCACTTATGATGTAAGATTCTAAAATTTGGTTCTTAACTGTGCATTGTTTCATTATGATGAGTTTTATCATTTACCTTTGTATCATTCCTACTGCTGGTGTCCTGAAAGGAAAAAATTGCAGACCACTGAACTTAATTACAGGTATCTATACTTTTGCTTTTTGCAGTATCACAAAAGCATGATTTAATAATAAACAAACTATTTGATTCAATAGTGAATTATCATCTTTATTTATGCCTCAGCCTTTAATGCACATTCTGTGTTTCAGAACAAACTTTTTATCAAAGTCTAAGGTTTTGTAGTGGAATAATCTTGGCATATCGTGTCATACATCTGTTAGCACCCGTAAGTGACAATGTGGAGCATACATAAATTAAGATAATCGCTATTAAATCAATAGGTTTGTGCCAGTGTGCAACAGGTATTTAATTAGAGAATCCTTGAAAGCATCAAACATCAAATGAAACTTAGTTTAATAATTTGAGTGAGTCTTTACTTAAAATAATCCCTTTAAGCATTGATCAACAGGCATTGCAATGTTTCCTATATTTCAGTAGGTCTAATGACTCAGGTAATTATAAATTTTGAGATTAAATATTAAGTATTGCTTAGTGTGTCTGGTTTATTTCTCATGGTCTCTGTTGCGTCTGTCTGTGGTTATAAATAATACAGTTGCATTTGTAGCTTCACCTCTCAGCATTTTCAATCTATAATGCAGAATTTATAAGGTGACTGTATCATGGAAGGAATTAGAAAGTAGCAAGAAGCTTCTGTGAGTTCTTTATTGAATTCTCTCAGGTAAGAGCTTCCTCCTGAGAAAATTACTTCTTCTTTAAAAAGGATTCAATCCTGGTAAATTAGCACCTACATTTCATCTCTCTTGAATATGGTGTTTGAAGCATAGTAAAAGCAGGAACTGAATGGAAATACTATGAGTATGAAATGGATGAAAGGAGCTTAAAATGCAGATATGTTGTTAAATGGAGATTTCTCAGCAGTGTCTGCTACACTTCAAAATACTTTTCATATTTAAATTTTGTTATCTGTTTGAGACGTCTGGTATCTGATCTTTAACTTTGATGTATTATCCCAACAGATGATTTGGTGGTATTGGAGATGTGTATTTTCTCTCCCAATTTTATTTCTGAAATGATTTACAAATAATGTCTTATTTATGTGAGGCATAAGCAATATTGCACATTGTTACCATGTGGTTGCTCCTGGTCATTGAGGAAGACCAAGTCAAATTTTTGTTTAGGGAATCATTATGTACCAGTTGAGGTTAATTTTCTGATAAAAAGGGTATCTCAATTTATCCTTTTAAAAAATAGAGGATTGGGAATGTTTTTTTAGAACAGAGTGATATGTTTCTGTTAAGTTAAACAGAAGCAACCCCAAATGCAGATAATGAAAGGAACTTACTTATTTTGAATGTGTACATATATCTTAAAAGCGTTTAGTCCTTTTTTATTCTGTATTTGCCAATGTACTGAAAATGTGATAAAAGGTCCCTCTCTTGAGTTTAACATTCTTGAACTCTGTGGAACTTTTTGTGCGTCCAACTTCTGCCATTAGGGAAGGATGGAATGCTTTCTGTCTGCTTGGTATCGTTTATTTTATAAATAACCAGATTATAACAAGAGTGATAAAATATCCATGGCAGCATTAACTCCCAAACAAGGTTCAAAGATTAAACTCCCATTTGCAGGTATGGATATGTTTCGTGATTGGTATTTGGGTCCTAAAGAGAAGTAAGGAAACAGGCTAGCTCGAATTTCCATACAGTGCTACAAGACTATTGGATCAGCAGGAGCTACATAACCAATTCAAATGGAGGGTTTCAGCCAACAGATAACTTGTGGGTAATGCCCAGCTGTAAGGCAGAGATTCAACAATTCTACAGTCTCCTTTAAAAAATGTGAATTGACTATGGAAGCAGCAGAAGAAAATCAGAATTCTGTTTTGAGCGATGATAGACAAAAGGGAAGTCTAAGTGAATCTTTAAGTCTCATTTCACTCCCATACTTCATGTATCACTAGGGATACCTCTGCTTCTGCTTCCCTCATTGGAATTAACACTTCATAGAGTGCATTTTTTTACAAAACAGTAGTCAACTGCAGTACTCCAATTTCAGTTGTTAGAGCTCTTACCTAAAGTGTGAGAGAGATGGATTCAGCTCCCTTCTCTGTGCTCAGCACAGTCCTATAGAAAGAATAAATCTCAAAAATTATGACTGGAGGAATTAATTCATAATGGGATGCTTTGTGAATAAGTCTTCTTTCCATAAAGTCTGGTAGCATCCATGAAATATTCAGTTATGGCAAAATGATAAGCATGTTTTCTTTTTGGTTCAATGGTAGCTTGGTAATTTTTATTTCCGTTCCTTATTTAAGAGTATGGTGATCCCTGCCAAAAGTGATGCAGCCTGCAGAGAAATCTGTGTGATATGCTGCTATGAAATCAAAAGCACTGATTATTAGAAACTACTTCTCTTAATAGAATGAACTCTCAAAGCCAGAAGCAACCTGCAGTCTCCCACAGAAAAAAACCCCAAAACAACCCCCCCCCAACTTTGAGCAGTCATTATCATATTGTTTGGGTTTTGATTCTTATTATCCTGTGCTATAAAGTATGAACTATCTGGCTTTTCACCAGTTTTCTAATAAGGCTCATGATAAGAAGTGATAGCAAATATTGTACAGGTCTGGTAACATTGACGTGCTGCAGGATTAGTTCCCTTTTAATCCAATTTGGTGAATACTTTGCAGTTCTTAACACAGAAGAAGATCCTGCATTTCGTTTTTATTTCTGGTGCAGCTACACAGTGTTGTCAAGGCAACCTTCTCCAATGTTATCTTTCTTCAAGTAAACTCTCAAAACATTGGTAGCCTCAAATCACTTCGTGTAATATGTGGGGTCAGACAATTCACTAGTATGCACAAAGGCACAAAGCTATTACTTTCTCATAGGCTATCATGCCATTATAGTGAATAACTTTGGGCTCAAGGGAGAGTGTATATATTAAAGTTTTTAAAGTAAAAATAATTTTATAGCATTTATATCCTATTGTGATGCCTTGGGGATGCAAAGGACTGCTTTGTTCAGAGAGTTATATTTCTAATTTTTGAGAGTAGTAGAACATTACTACTAATGTATCTGTATATAGAGAGCATGCTGTAGTTTGCAGAATCATGTTGTCTTGCATTTTGTGCCATAACAAGAATACTAGATCTTAGCTTTCTCAGTGGTAAAATCTGTGCTAGGTTGTCATCTCCATATGTCTTTCTTTTCCATTAAAGACACAGCTTTATTCACACTGCTGTTCTGGTTCCCATGGACTTCTGACAAGATATTCTTGTGCCTCTTACCTTGAAATCATCATAGCATACAGAATCACAGAATCACAGAATACTACGAGTTGGAAGGGACCCACATGGATCATCTAGTCCAACTCGCCAGCTAACGCCCGTACAGAGACCGAACGCACACCCCAGAGTGATGAACATAAACCTAGTTCCCTCACAGGCTCGCAGGCCACTCTGAGCCAGAAGGGACCCACAGGACCATCCAGCCCAACACCCCCCAGCTAGACCATGTCACTAAGCTCCTCATCCAGTCTTAAACACCTCCAGGGACGGCGACTCCACCACCTCCCTGGGCAGTCCATTCCAATGAGCGATCACTTTCTCTGTGAAAAACCTCTTCCTTACATTCAGTCTAAACCTCCCCTGGTGTAGCTTGAGGCCATGTCCTCTCGTTCTGGTGTCGTCAGCCTGAAAGAAGAGGTCCACATCCACCTGGCGNCATCGATAAAGATGTTGAACAGTGCCGAGCCTAACACTGACCCCTGTGGGACTCCGCTAGTGACTGGCTGCCAGCTGGATGTGGCACCATTCACCAACACTATCTGAGTTCGTCCATCCAACCAGTTCCTAACCCAGCATAAAGGGTTTCTATCCAGTCCATGCTTTGCGAGTTTATCCTAACGCTTATTGTGGGAAATCATGTCAAATGCTTTGCTAAGGTTCAAATACACAATATCCACAGCCTTTTTGTCATCAACCATTTGAGTAACCGGATCGTAATAGGAGATCAGGTTGGTCAGGCAAGACCTGCCTCTCCAGAATCCATGCTGACTAGTTCTAATGTCATGGTCATTTTGTAGTTGCTGCATAATAGCACACAAGACTATCCATTCCATGGCTTTGCACGGGACTGAGGTGAGTCTGACAGGTCTGTAATTGCTCGGATCATCTTTCCTGCCCTTCTTGTGGATGGGTCCACATTAGCCATTTTCCAGTCCTATGGTACATCACTGTTGGTAAATTATGCAGAGTGGCTTGGCGAGTTCATCTGCTAATTCTTTCATCACCCTCGGACTTAAGCTTGCAAAAAGCCGTCTTACTATGATACATTGCTGGGACACCCCCATGTGCAGCGTCCTTCCTGGAGGTGGAACAAGGTGTTTTTACTGCCATTGCTTTGAATTTGCATTCTCTTAAGAAGCAAGTGAATAATTTTGTACCATAAAATTAAATGAAAACCATGTCATCTTCTGATTAGTTGCTAGTAACCAAGCTGGTTACTTCTGCTGCTCATAGCATTTATGAAAGCAAAGGGAATCTAAAGATTGTTCAGCTCTGGGTATTAGTAGTGTTATCCACTATTGCACCAAACCATGAACATGAACTTTGGGAGGTACAAATCTTTTGTGCTTTCTGAGGCAGAAATAAACAGTCTGATCTGAGCTGTTTTTCAAATGCAACTTGCATCCAAAGATTTAATTTCCATTTTAGTTAGAGAGTCCTACCCCATCCTGCAGTTCATCAGCCTCTCACTTCTTTTTTAGGAATTTGAGGTCTCCTTGTCATTTTTTATTTCAGCCCTTTCAGTGTTTTGTTCTACAGCTTGACCTCATCAATACGTGGTTATAACCAAGAAGGGGCTGGGAGGCTGGAGCACTGAAAATAATTAAGAGAATCTTTTGATACTGGCTTTATAATTAAGGAAAATATAAATGGAATGGTATCCAGGCACAAAATGTATAGCTAGTAATATGAAATTTAAAGAGCATAATCAACCCAAGCATTGACCTAAAACCAGTCATTTTTATTCATGGATTTTTGTTAAAATGTCACTTTTACTGTTTAATTTTGAAGTTAGGAATTTTACCAGGTCTAATGGGAGTGGGCTACTATTCATGATCTGATTAATATATGTAATTATCTGTCACGTAACTAACACATACAATTTTACAGTTGTTATTTGCCTCAAATTTATTTTACCTGGCACCTATTGATGTCAGAATGATCTCTTCACAGTCTGTTTCTTGTTTGTTGGTGGAACAATTGTGCGCTAAAAATGGCTTCTCTCTAACACAGTGAGGTTCTTTTGAACACAGAAATTCCTGTAGTTATTTAAAATGGTGATCAAATGGGATAATTATTAGTTTATTCAGTATATTTTTAATTTTTTTAATGTTAATTTAATTTTATTCCTGTAACATTTTATTAAAATGACTTGGGAAAAAACGAAATTCCTTATTTATCTGCTGCAACTTACATGTGTCAAAATTGGAATATATGACATTAGTTTGAGATTTTTCAGAATTAATAGCTTCTCTCAGCTCTTTACCAGAGCACTAGACTGTAGTTTTTGTGTTAATTACTGTAGCTTCCCTCAACAAAAATTTCCTCTATTTTATTTTTAATTAATTGCATCAAAAGAATCTTTCCTGTGGGAAAATTAGAAGACAGAGAAAGTAACTGTAGCTATTCATTGGGAAGTCAGTATTCTTGTTAAAGCCAGATTTATAAATAATTAAGAGCATCAGATACTTTTTTAAAATCTTTGTTATGTGGCAATTCAGGCATATACAAATATCCTGTATACATACATATATAGCTGCAAAAGTAGGATGTTTAAACAACAATGTACTTAAAAACAGCAGAGTTCTGGCATACAAAAGCCTTTAACCCAAGTCACATCTTTATAACAATTTGGACTGACTCTCAGCAGGCTACACTATTTGACATTGAGGAAATTAAGCAGTGTGATGACTACTGGAGAGAGGGGGATTGAAGTAAAGACACTCTAACAAAACTGTGATTATATATTATGGCTATGTTTTAGCTGCCTAAACCAACAGTTCTTCAGGGAAATTTTCCTTCATTTGGACAGGACTGAAAGACTAAAGAGAATGGAGAGGTGTATAAGACTATGTAATGGGGTCCTGGGCTCCAGTATGTTTCTATATCCACCTTTCACTCTAATTTCTCTCCTTCTCCTATTTCTACCATGCTATCCCAGCTTTCTGTCCAAATACATCATATTATTTCAGATCGAAATACAATCAGATGTGCAAATGGAACCCATCTTACTTGGTGTTCAAAGACAGACTCAGGCACAGACTCTTGGGAGACGCTTTTTTATGGTGGCTGTAGTGGAGGAAAGAGTTGTGGTTGCTTTGACTGTGGCATGATCTATCTCAAATCCACCACTGAGCATGTGTCTTGGCTGCTTTTGTATTGTCTGTGGAATGCATACTGCAAAATGCAGACCTCTCCCTACTTTGGTTGGAAAGTGAAATCTCAGCATAATGGACCTTGCAGCAAAATTGTGGTCTGTGTTCTTGTGGTATGGCAGTTAGATTGACTGATTCTTTTTTTTATGGTTTCCTTTATGTGTGTGTAAGTTGTTTGAGAACTAGGCTGAGATTTAAAGGCATTTGTAAATTAGTAACTGGAAGAAATGTCATACCTTTAATTAGATGTCTTGCTCTTTTGGAAATAGAGAGTAGACAGAGGCAAGATTCAACTAGCTGGAAAGAGAATAAAAGTGATAAACTAGATCCTTTCTATAAAATGATTGTAAAAATACTGTAGGGAGAGCAGGCAACAGTAGCATCTGTTCCTGTTCCTGACTAACTGTGATAGAAGTTAGTCCAGACATAGATTCTATTTCTTTTTCTCCTCATGTCTTTATGAGTTGCCAACATATACTTTGTTCTTTGAGTTTTGAGTAATAAAGGCATATGCCGGGGCACCTGAAGTAAATCTTCTCTAGAGTTCTAGATGTGTGCCTCTTGTTCTTAACACCAGACATTCCCCATAGTTTTGCATTATGGTGATAGTTCAGTCCGGATCAATGGTTTAATGTTTTACCTGCAGTTTATGTCAGGATTATCTTCTAGATAAGGTAGCTGAAGCATACTGCGCTAGGAGATAATAATCTTTTTCTTAAATATTTTATAAAGAAAGAGAAGAAAAAGCAATGGTAAGAGAGAAGTTCATGATACTACTGAAGACTATTGAACAAAAAAAAATGGTTAATGTTTTTTCAGCATTCAAAGATGCTGCTTGAAAAATAAATACTAAGTCAGGTACTTCTGCATTCTATATACTGATGTAAAACAAATTCTAGCAGATGGGAGCTAGAAAGAGGTTCCTAG
The DNA here is from genome assembly GCA_013390025.1 of Pitta sordida. NCBI lineage: Eukaryota > Metazoa > Chordata > Aves > Passeriformes > Pittidae > Pitta > Pitta sordida. The sequence goes on along the minus strand of WEKX01000158.1, from coordinate 50,440 downwards.
GATGGGAGCTAGAAAGAGGAGTATGGAGAGGTTATGCTATAGCTATTTGCTATGGGGTTTTCTTGCGTGTCTCTCTGAAACATCTGGTGGAGGCTTCCATCTGAGAAAAAGCATTGGATGCTTTGTATTCCTGTTATTTCCAAAATATAGCTTTATTTTTTGTTTAATCTGTGTTGAGATTAGGATGCAGGTACTGAAGTTATTTTAGATGGCAAATGACAAGTATTCTCAATATTACTTCATTATTACAAAAACAGCTATTTCATTTTAGAAATTATGTTCTTAGATTACTTTTTCACACTTAATTTCTACACTTCTATTTTATCTTTTTTAAGGATTTGCTAATTGATGTCATACACAGCTAAAAATTGCATAAGTTTGTGAAGAGTCTTAATTTGGTTCAGTGAAGCCCTACTTCCACGTTGAATAGCAGCTCATTGATATGCAAATTTGCCCCGCACCCTCAGATGATCCCTGGCGCTGTTTTGGCACTGTGTTGCTGTGTATCGGTGGCCGTGCTGGTGGAGTGGCAAAGCGGTGGAGCCCCAGCTGTGCTCAGGGTGGTGGGCAAGCGGCGGAGCCTGGGGGTGGGTGGCAAAGCGAAGCCACCACTGCCATCAGCAGATCGGCACGAGTGGCCGCGCCACCGCCACCGGCAGATCAGCATGGGCAGCCCTGCCACCACTGCCGCCGCCGCCGCAGCAGGTTGTGCATGCGCAGTTGCGAAAAGGGGCCTCCTTCATCGCTAAAAACCCATGCCACTAAGATCTGAAGCCACAATATGGGGAGCACAAAGTGCAAGAGGGCCAACTGTATATCACTTAAGTCCAGCTGTTTTGTCACTTAAAAAAGAAATAGCATGCTGTCTTGATTTTAATAAAACTGAATACAGTCATACCTCTGGATTCGCGGGATTTCAGTCTTGTGAGGGTCCTGTGGAACACTAAATCTGCGAATTTGGGTCGGACATTAGTATGGCAAATTATTGTCATAAATATGGCAACTTTGCAACACTGCAACATCCCAGACACCCTTATGGCAGTGGGGAGCGTAGAAGTCAGAGTTTTTGCCCTTTAACTGCAGTGGCTACCACAGGCAGGAGTGCTTTGCCTGAGGCTATGCATATGCACATATGTGCATATACACTGCCAAGTCCAGGCTGGCTGCCACGGTCGGAACAAGACCCAGGCCGGAACAAGACCCATGCAGTGCCATGTGTTACAGTTCACAGGTTCACATGTTATTCTGAGCCAGAAGGGATCCACAAGGATCATCTAGTCCAACTCCCCACCAACTAGACCATATCACTGAGCTCCTCATCGAGTCTTCTCTTAAACACCTCCGGGGATGGCGAATCCAACACCTCCCTGGGCAGACCATTCTAATGAGCGATCACTCTCTCTGTGAAAAATCTCTTCCTTACATTCAGTCTAAACCTCCCCCGGCGTAGCTTAAGGCCATGTCCTCTTGTTCTTGTGTCGTCAGCCTGAGAGAAGAGATTCTCACCCACCTGGCGGCAACCTCCCCTCAGGTAGTTGTAAAGAGCAATTAGGTTGTCCCTGAGCCTCCTCTTCTCCAGGCTGAACAACCCCAGTTCCCACAGTTGCTCCCCACAGGGCTTGTCCTCCAGTCCTTTCACCATCCTTGTCACCCTTCTCTGGACCCTCTCAAGCAGTTCAGCATCCTTCTTAAACTGGGGAGCCCTGGACTGGACACAGTACTCAAGATGTGGTCTGACCAGCACTGAGTACAGGGGAAGGATAACTTCCCTAGTCTGACTGACCACACTGTTCCTAATACAGACCAGTATGCTTAAGACTTCCTCACTCCAGGCAGGGGCAGCTGGCTGGCCAGGGCTGTCTGCCATGGCGGTATGGTACCGTGCCATCCCATGGAACTATACACTGCTCTGCGAGTCACTGAGTAAGGATTGTGGAAAAAATTCCTGTGAGTCACTGAGGCTCCGAATCTGACAGCCCAATGTACCGAGGTATGGCTGTAATTAGTTCTTTGCAGATGATGTCAAAGTGAGATTTTTCATTATGTGTTTCTTTTATTACTCTAGATATGCATATTGCACGCAAAAGTTAATTAGTGTGTGACTTTAGAAATGCATCCATTTCTGATTCAGTTTTACAGTTTTAATAGGTGTCTCAAATACACCACAGACATTCATTTGAATTCCAATCAGGTTTGTTTAGTGTCTTCTAGGGACAGAAATAGATTTTAGGTGAACTTCAGACATGTTTGCCAAAGAATGATTGGTATTCTCTCATCCAATGAGCTGCCCAGATCAAGGTAAAGTTGTGCATAGATAGGGTCATGTGATTCACCATGTCACATGGGATTTTTAAAAGTTATTTTATTTCCCTCTTCAGTGATTAATATACCAGGGGTCTAATTCTTGATCCTTGCAAGAGTTTCTTCTCTGGCATGTATCTTTTGACACAGACAATGACACATATATTTTCTGTATTTTCTGTGAACCTGCTCAGTTCTTCCTCTGGATGCTCTGGATGTCTTTGGAGAAAAGAATCGAGTAAGTGTTTCATAGCACAAAACCTTCTCTTGTCAGCCATGAGACCTAGCACATTCTGCTGACTGTCTGAGGGGCACTTCTCATTTTGGAGCAGGATGTGGTGAGACATGCCTTCTCCTTCTTTAAGATGCAGTCCCCAGGGTACAGGCTGTAACCACATGCTGTTTAGGTGGCACAGAGCGGCCAAAATGTTTTTATTCAAATAATAAGGTTTGAAGTCTCATCTCTTAGGGACACTTCAAATCTACACAAGGCTATTTTATTCTCCCAATATGTGTGGAGCCCTGTTGTCCTTTATTACTATTATTTCTTCCACCCACGGCACAAATTCCATTCCTGCAAACTACCATGGCAGCTGCATTCCTCCAGCTGGTAGATTGATAGCAGTGAATAGCTTACTGTGGAGCCTGAGCCAATTAGCACTGCAACAAGTGACTAGAAAGTCCTCTCTAAAATAAATAACTCTGAGCTATATGTTCAGACTATTGACATGTTTTCACTGCTCAGCTCACATCAGCATACACCACTCCAGTTCTTTTTCTAAAGTGCTGGTTAGATCTTTTGAGTCTGGTTTCAGATAAGAAAGATCTTTTTCTGTGTGTTTTCAGTCTGCGTGCAGAGTGTAGTTTCTATTAGAGCCCCATGGAAATCATTTTAGCCTTTATTTTGCAGGCATAATTACTTCAATATAAAGCTTGGTTCCAAGTCTTTTTTAGATTTCAGAAAGAATTCAGAAAATGTTGCATGACTTCATGTCTAGGCAAGAGCAGAAGGAAGTCTTTCCAACTGAGGGTGTTGTTTACATTACATAGTCATTTTTTTGCTAAATGATGAGTAGGGAGAAAAATGTCATAACAGGAAAAATATATAATATGAGCAATGTCATACCCATACCAGATTCCCTTGTCAGACCTCCTTACTTGTAATTTTTAAAAACAGGTCCTGAAAATATCCAGGAGTTAAAAGTCCAAGCATTCACAGCATGTTGCAAAGCCACCCATGAACTTCACCTTCAATATTTGACATCCTCAATGTGGAGCCCTTCCAGGACAGAGAGCCCTTCAGTTGTAGAGGTGTGCATCTGTAAACCTACAGTAGATCTGCAGTTGCTTCATGTAATAAACAGATCCCACTCCTCTGCTTATCATATAAAAGTTTTATTCTAGGACAAAGTCAACACAACAAAAAATGCAGCGCAGGACATGACCAAAGTCAGATGCCATGTGGCACCTGCCAAGTGGGGTATTTATGGCAAAATTGTTACACAGTTCATTGCATATTCATTGAAATCCTGAGAATTAGAGGGATTATTCCAATTAGTTCTAAGATTATTACAATTATTACAATTAATTCTAAGAAATAATTTACATAGGTCCATCTCATTTCTCCTCTCCTCTGGGCATGCTCAGTTAATTTTGGGGAGGGTCTCTGGTGGTCGAGGGGATGAAGGGGTCGAGGTCGAGAGGCCCATCATCATCATGAACTTTTCACCTTTACTGCAGGACTTGTTCAAGCTGGTGTGTAATCCTTGTTACTTATCATGTTGGCCTGGTCTCTTGATTGTTCAATCCGGTTATAGGAAGCTTAACAACAAGTTGTGGCCCATCCAAGAGGCCTCTTGCAAAGCCTAGCTTTTGCTCCTGTAAATGCTTATCCTAACTTCCCACAAACAGCAACTCTTACCAGAAAGGCAGAGCCATACATTTAGCAAAAGCTAAACTTAACCGTACATTTAAAACAAAACCTTATTCTAAATTACACTATTTATACATTTGAACACTATAATATAAATTCTACTCATTAGCAAAAGCAAAATTTTGTTAATAAAGCCATTACATCTTACACTTCAGGAGATCTTTGTAGGCAAAAATCCGTGGCCAGTGTGACAGAAAATAGCCAACAGCATGAGGCAACGCATGGACCCAAAGTGGTGGCTGGGGGGCAGGGAGGCAGTAAATATACAACGTGAAGGTGGGGAAAAGAAACACAAGCAGCAGAGTTTGCAGAGTGCCATTCTGAGGTGTGGAAACAGCTTTTGTGTGAGCAGTGTGAAGCTTCTGTGTGAGCAGTGTGAAGTTTTTGGTTCCGCATTGAGCCATCAGAAAACCACTTTGCAGAAATCTTAATATATGAGAGGGAATTAAAACTGCAAATTTGCTTCTGTTAATTAGAGGCTGTGTTGAAATATAGGATATGAAGCAGCATACTCATACGCACAGGCAACGTTTTCAGAAGATACTAAAAAATGCCCATATTTGTTTGTTGCATATTGGTTAACAAGCTTTTAGTAGAAGTGACATGCAGGGAAGCAAATTTTTGTCTTTTCAAATAAATATCAGGGCTTTTCTCAAACTCGTTACAGGAAAGGGAAGTGGTTGACTACTTATGAGTTTAAAGTTCCTTGTATGTTATAAATTTTTTTCTTTTTAAATTTTATTTTTTCCAGAAGACTCATGACTACATTTTGTAACTACAAGACTCGGTTATGAAATAAGTAATTGTTCTCATGAAGTTTCTGAGTGACATAATCTTTAAGAAACAAAAGCAAAATGTGAGGTAGAAACATAGAACAAGGTGCAGTTTTACAGCTTCCACTTTCAAGATTATTCCAAACTTCTCTGGCAGTAAAGCATAGGAATTCAGGCTGAGGTGTGCATCATGTTTTAGAAGTATGTAGCTGTAAGTAGTAGCTGGAGTGGGAGCAGTGTCACATTAACAATCCAGCTTCTTTCATTCTGTTCATTCTGGCAGTTCATTTTGGCTTCCTCGTAGCAACCTCTGAGGCAGGCAGACAGTCTCCTAACACCCTCCAGTGGTTTGCAGAGCACAGCACAAGTGTCATGTTCAGAATGCTTACTCGAAAAATAAAAAAGGGGGCTGGGGATATTCCAAGCTATCTTCTGGGGCATACATGTTGTTACACTTTGGATTTATCTGGTGACTTGTGTAAAAGACCTTTTGATTGTTGTTAGATGTTATAAAGTGTTTTACCACAGCTGTTCTTTGAAGCATATACAGTGAGCCCCCACGTATTCGCGGTCCACTATTTGTGAGCTTCAGTATTTGCGGGTGATTTTTCCGTGAGATGTGCGACTTTGGCGCGTGCGTAGAACCTACCACAACCTCAGTCTGATCGGCCCCCAGTTCCGCCGCTCGTGGTACCCACTCTGCCCCCCCACCTCCCCACTCACACAGCCAGCCCTATCCTGCTACCCCCGCCCTGCTTGCAGGGCTTGCAGTGCACCCCCGCCCATGTCTCGCTCACTCGCTTGCCACAGCTCGCCCCCGTCCCACTCACTCACTTGCTGCGGCTTGCCCTCATCCCTCTCGTTTGCTTGCCGCGGCTCGCAGTGCGTCCCCGTCCTACTCGCTCGCTTGCCGTGGCTCGTGACGCACCCCCACCNTAACGGGGGTTCACTGTATATGCAATTGCTTGCATTTGCAGGACATTAAACCATCTACATCTATGATTATTTCCAGCCTGTTTGTATTGCTGCCAGGATTAATGAATCTGTGAGTGGTGCTAATTAGATTTACAACAGTGAAGGGGTGCTTCCTAGTGGGTTGGGCAAAAGCTACAGTTTGTCTATCAATACAGTGACTCAATAATTGACAAGTCATTATAAGTGTCTCCTCTGGCTGCTAGTCCATTTCTTTCTCTCCTTACAGTCTCTAGAGCACCTTAGGTCTATTAACATGTAAGTTTCCAAGGAAAATTGCATCTGTGTACTTACTTTCATGTTCTTTTTCTGTTCTTGATGGCATCTGATATGGGATGTCACAGTGTCATCAACCTGACGATTGTACTTTTTCTTGATCACAGATGAGGATGACATAATGCCATTTAGTTTCATCTTGCCATCATTGAAATGGAAAGTCATGAGAACTACAGAAGCCTTAAAACACAGCAGGGATGAATTTATCTGTGGTTAAGGAGGCATTAAAGTGCTGTGTGACATGAAGGGTAGCACCTGCCAAATTTCCCCCTTCAACTTTAGGCTGTATCGAATCCTGGACTATAAAGCATAAGTAAAAAGGGCTAATGTTTTCATTGTCTCATGCTTTGCTATGGATTTTAAAGCAATTTTTATTTCATGTAACTGTGCTTTTATCCAAGCAAATCTGTGCTAAAACTAACAGTTAAATTTTCGATATAAGGCTATTGAAAAATATCCTAAAATAGTGAATTGAACTCCTCTGCTCCAGGGCAACATAAATTAGTGGTTCATCTACTAACATCACTCATTTAGTAGAGAGTGACAGTAGTCACACAGTACTCTCTGTTCAGCCAGCCTAAAATATGTGACTAGGACAGGAAAGTTACACCAGCTACCACTGGGGTCACCAGAAGTACAGCACAGTGTCATTGAATTTCTCCTTCTCAATTTAGCCCATCATGACTGTAGTTGAGAGAACTGGGATTGCAGATAGGGCAGGACAAAACAGAAGCACAGTTTTGGGACACACTAAGAGCTGTAAAATGTTCCATGTCTATCTGTATGAGACAGAGTCTCCTCTTGGACCTTGTTGCTTTTTTTTTGTAACCCAAACTGGATGTACGAGGTACTCTGCACAGTCTTCTACTTCCATAACCACCCATGCTCTTGTGGCCTCTCCCAGTCTCTTGTCAGCCAGCTTATTTCTGATGTAGTAATGTGTGTGTGAATAGAATACACAGGCAGGCAAACATGCTGTCTTGTGGAAGAAGAAAAGGGATCAATTAGAGGAAGCAGGGTCTGGAAGGCCTTGACTTGCTTTCTGGCTAAATTTGATCATGGGATGTTGGCAAAAAGGCCTGCTTTAGCCCTTTTCTTTTTCCCACTCCTTACATACCTTTCTTGTAAATCTCAGTAGAAATTTGTCATCTTGTTAGTTTATTCATCTATCCTATCACTTGGTAGTTTGTTTTTGTCTGGTTTTTCTCTACCTAAAGAATGTTTACATTTAGACTAACGGGATGAGCGTTTGTCTTTGGCTGGGCATTCAGATCAACTTTTTAAGACTTTTGAGTATGTTAGTGAAATGGCTGTAATGAGACTGCACACACACATGACAATGAAAATTTTTCACAGTAGACCAAAACAAGTATCATCAAAGTTGAGATGACAGAAAAATTCTGTTTAAGAACGATTCATTCTTCCTTACATTCAATGTTGATTGCTCATAAAGCATCCACAGGTAAATGAAGGGTTAAAGTAAAACCCTTTCTTCCATCTGGACAAAGACAACTTTCTTAGGAAAGGAAGTCTTTTGCAAGACGTGCATTGAATTTTCACTGCAAAAAAGAGGAAAGTCTCCAGTTGAAATGCTGTGTAACCTGGTGACTGTAATGTTGTAAGACCGTGATAATAGTGCCTCAGATTGTCTGGCCTGGCCACTGAATATTACCTACATGAACTATGATGAATATAAAGTGTTGGGGGTTTATTACTTTAAAAAATAATTTTAACTATTGCTTTTTTTTTTTTTTTTATTGTCCCATTTTTCCAGGCTGCAATACAAAATTCAGCACCTTTTACTTCTAAGCAGATGTATCAGGAATTGAAATGAGGTCTCAGCTGATAAACTGATAGCTCTGACTCTTTGTATAATACACAGGAAATATTCCTGCTTTTTAAAGCAGTTATTTAAGCTTTGCATTCATGAAGTGTGATCAGCAGGTCAGGGGAGGTGATGCTTCCCCTCTATAGTCTGTTCTCGCGAGACCCCCACCTGGAGTGCTGCATCCAGCTCTGGGGTCCTCAGGACATGCTGGAGCTAGTCCAGGAGAGGGCCACAAAAAATCATCAAAGGGTTGGAGAAGAGAAAGCTCTGAGACCTTATTGTGACCTTCCAGTACCTAAATGGGGTCTGCAAGAAAGATGGTGCAAACTTTTTCACTGGGCCTACTATAAGAGGACAAGGGGTAATGACTTTAAACAAAGAAAAATAATAGACCTGGACTATGTTTTGGAAGAAACCTTTTATGATGAGGGTGGTGAGAACTCCAAACAGGTTGCCCTGAGAGGTGCCCCATCCCAGGAAACATTAAGGTCAGGTTGGATGGAGCTCTGAACAACCCAGCCTAATGGAAGATGTACCTGCTCATTGCACAAGGGTTGGACTAGATGACTTTTAAAGGTACCTTCCAACTCAAAATATTCTATGGTTTATAAAATTTTGGCAAGGGCTAGATATTGTGTTTTGAGGCAACAGTTCACAAACATGCAAGCTTTAACTGCCATTGAAGGCCAAAATTTGTTTGGCCTGGTAAGTCCTGCTCTAAAACCAGTGGCAGGAAGAAGTATTTCTGAGCATTATTCATCTTGGTGACATGGCACTGACTCGTCTAAGCTTTTACTGCAGTAGTACTCCTTCAAAATGTGACCAGACAGCAAAGAGTGTTCAGAGTAGAATGGCCGCAGTGGTTCCGGTTAAAATCTAACCATCTAGCTTAGATGGCATCTCTAACCTTAGCCACAAAGGATTTAGAGAAATTTGTTATTTCTTGGAAACAAAATTTAAAAAAAAACAAAGAAAACAGTGGCCAAAATCCGAAACAATACAAAAATCTAAACAAGGAAAACAAAGCCAAGCTCATACCCTCAAAGTAAATGTATGCCACCTCAGTGCTCGGCAGTGGCCAGGGTTTCTGTCCCAGCCTTAGCAGCTGGCAGCGATGCTGTGCCTGGGCGCTGAGCTGAGCGCAGCTCCATCTGGTGTTCCCAGGGCTGCAGGGAGGTGGCACTCGAGTCTCATGCTTTCTACTGTTTTCCTTCCTCGGATTGCTAGAGATTAATCATCAGAACTTGGGCATTTTGCTTTTAAATGCTGTATTCTTTCATCTGTTTTCAAAGGCCTGCGCTTTAGTAGAGAAGCATTATGTTTTGAAGAAGTGTTGAAAAAAAATGACGCACTCATAAGGAGGATTAGAAAAAACTGCCTCATGAGTTGCATTGTTCAAATGCAGAGAATAGCCTATTTCATCTTAAAATAGCCTTAACCTAAGCTAGGATTTAGTGCCATAACTCAGAAACATGTGCATGGGAAATCCTCCTTGTGTTACTGAGGCTATTTGAGTGCTATCATATACAATCGTTTCCACATAATCATCTTTTCAAGTTTATTGAATTCCATCCTCAATGTGGTTGCATTTCCTGTGCTTTTATTTTATGGGAAGACTGTTACAGAACTGTGTTCCTCTATTTTAAATAAGTACTACAAACTGATGTTTGTTCTTTTTCTTATTGCCAGAAGTGCAAATTTAAAATAAAGATTAATCTTTTCACCTGTTTTCCATATTATGTCTGTACTGCAATGAAATTACTTTAGATATCATTCACAAGCAGACAGAAACACAAGAGAAATCTTCATTCCTTTGAATCTGTGAAAATGACATCATTGTGAATTTTATATATGCACATAGTCCTGTAATGTTGTTCTGGTTTGGCCCTGGCTGGATGCCAGAGATTCACCCACAAGCTCTCATGGAGAAAAAAACTGAAAAAAAGGTTTATCACAGGCAAAACAAGACAATCTGCAAGGGGGAATATAAAGGATTTATTTATTTCTAACAAGCGCAGAGCTTAATGTCAGAAGCATAATTTTAAAGGCAACCTTTTTCTCCCCTATCTCTCCTTCTTCTTACAACAGATCTCATATTCCCTTTTTTTCCTCCAGGAGACAAAAGGGGGAACAGGAGTAGGGGGAAAAGCCAGGCATTTGGTATTTTCTGACCAGTTTTAGAGTAGGAAACCATCTCTCTGCCTTTCATAAAGTCCTCTTTCTCTCACAAGAGAAAAAGTCTTTCATGACCTTTTCCCACATGAGTCTGGACCCAGGGGCGACAGCTCTTCCATTCTCTGTTGCCCAAGAGTAACAGCACAGGATGCAGTCTTTTAAGTACTGGCTGTGCTGCTTCATTCGTGAGCCCGTCCCAAAGTACATAGATCAGATCCTACCACAGTTCAATTCTGTCACAAAGTGTGGACACTTCTACAGGCCTCAACGTCTGTTTCAGGATCTCTGCCAAGCTCTGCTTCAAGTGTGTGTGTGCTTGAAGATATCTGCAGCTTTTCCAGCATGATCCTTCATCTCCAGCGTGGCCGCAGGTGGATTCTGCATCTCTAGTGTCTCTCTCTCTATTCCATAGGTTTGCAGGCAGACAGTCTGTTTCACTATGGTCCCTTTTACAAGCAGCAGTGAGATGCCTGGAACACTTCCTCCCCCTCCTCTAGGGCCTGGCCTAGGTGCCTTCATGGCTGTTCAACCTCTCACAGCTCCTCTCCGGCCATCTTCTTTTGCTGTTTCCAGTTTTCTTCTTTTCCTTCTTAAACATGTTATCACAGAGGTGCCTCTATCTCTCCAACTGGCCTAACCTTGGGCAGGCAGCTGGGGCCCAGCCAGGAATTGGCTGGCGTTACCTCTGCTAGTGAGCCCCCCCGCTGCCAGAAGAAAAAAAACACACTTAAACCAGGACAAATGTGTATGACTAAAATGAAAGGATTTCGTAGTTTTGTTAGTGCTTAGGTTTTTGGTAGAAAGAGCCAGAATGGCCTAATCAGTTTATTGTAAAATTCTACAAGTTTGATTTTATAAACTACTTTTTTTTTTTAATTTCAGTGGGAGAAACTACAGATGACAACAAGTGAGAGGAGGAAAATAGTGTGTTCAGTCACATTCCATATAATTGCAATTACCTGTGTTGTTTGGTCATTGTATGTTTTAATTGATAGAACCGCTGAAGAAATCAAACAAGGCAATGATAACGGTGAGTATCTCTTACCTTCTTCATTGTTGTTGATAATGCAAGGGCTGGATCTGAAAGGCAGCTATGTATCCAGTCACATTCTGCTCTTAAATAACAGCTCATAGATACAGGGCTACATCAGACGCTTTAATGTAGAAGTTCTTAATGCATCAGCATTAAAAGCTTATGTTATGCCCCTGCAGAGAGGAATCTACTTTGTGTAATGATTACAACATCTTAACTTGCCTGCTGATTCTTGCCAGGTTAATCTTCTATTATATAGGTATTTCTAAAGCCCTGGTAAAGAGATCAGTCAAGTTCCAACAGCTCAGTGCAACTTCAGGCCATTAAAATAGCCATTTATTTAAGTTACTCACTTGAACCTTGATATCAAATAAACCATGACAGAGCCTTTTCATTAACAAGCTTCCTAATAGGAACTTCCGAGAGACGGTTCCAGTTTTGTTAGTCCTTCACATGGAACTTTAGTAGCATGGAAAATCATTCCTGCACCCTTTCAAACAGAATTTCAGTGTGACTATTCATGTTCCAGTTGTGTTCATTGTGAGGGTGATTAAACACTGGAACAGAGGGGTCATGGAATCTCCATCTGTGGAGGTACTGAAAACCCAACTGGACATGTGTAACGAAATGTATGTTCACTGTAAGTAGGTTTCTTTTTGGGCCATACTTAGCATATGCGGAAAATACAGTGAATCCTCTCTGTATCGCGACTTCTNGACCCGCGGGATCTCGGGGTTGGGAGGGGGTCTCCCAAGGCAGAGGGGGCTCAGAAACGGTTCCCTTTTCTTCCCCGTGTTCAGAGAGTCCGAAGAGAAGCAAAAAAGTGTGCCCCGGAGCCCTGCGGAGTTCCGGGGGGTGGGGCAATGGGCGTGGCCTGCATGCATATTAACGACCTGCCATTCTTTGCGAGAATAATGTTTCGCGGGTGCTGCCGCCTGTCCCGTTCCTCGCGATGGAGGAGGTATAACTGTATACCCTAAAGTGAACTACTGTTTTTCATTTCAAATCTAAGTCTGTTTGGTCTTAAATTTAGTCTTAAATGTGATCATGATGATAAAAAACTTTTGAGTTTTGATCTGAATTGACTTTAAGCCCAGTAGGGGAACAAAGGTCTCTAGCTTTGTGCTATATTCTGAAGGTAACATGGAAAACAAAACAGCTAGAGTTTTGTGCCTTGCTAGTTAGAAAAATATTTGATTATAATCCTGATGCTGGGCATTCTTGCCTCTGAGGGGAAAATAAGCAACAAGCCTCAGAATGTCAGAGATTAGTATATACTACAAAATTTTGTTTTCCATTCTTTTTAAATGGTAACAGTGTTTTTTAATCTCAAAAAACCTGGCCCAGAGGACAGTACTAGGAATGGCTTTGAACTTCCATTTACGAGTTCAGCTGTATCACTCTACTTATTACAAGGGGAAGCTATTTCTGTGGATTAGCTGAATTTTCGTAACAAAACATCTAACAGCTAACATTAATTTTTGTTGTTATACACAATGCAAGAGAATCACATTAATTATTTCTAGTAGTCTCAAAAAGTATTTATTATTTGTATCGAATTCAGTGTTTGCCAAATGTAACATCTGATTTTTTACACTAAAAAGTAGACAAAGAGATGCCTTGGAGCTACTTAGAATGTGCAAAAGTAAGTAGCATTGAAGAGAAGTCTTTTGCCTCAAAATTTCCTCGTTGTGGGAGAGAGTACTTTTACAAAAGCAAATGTGTATATGGAGGGAGTAAGATGAGACATGTATGTAGTTTGTTTTCTTATCCATTGTCTCCCTTTAAATGGGAATTCCAGGAAAAACACAATGATCACTAGAGCAAAACCACTTTATAAACCTATTTTGAGGAGGAGAAAAACTGAGAGCCTGAATAATACTAGTACTGTTTGTTAATATTCCATAAATTTAAAAATCCCATTTTAAATTAATATCTCAAACTATTTAATGGTTTGAGGGCCTTTTTTTCTCCTTATGGAAGCATATGATGCAAACCTCTTAAACTGCTAAACCTGACACTGGTCTATAGAAGGGACACTTTAAAATATATTTAAAATATTCTAGAATTTATAGGGCAACAGTGGTAGGGAATCAAGCTTCATGTAAATTTGTTCTGCTTGAAGAAACAGGTCTAGGCCAAGCTGAGCTTTTGCTCTCCTAGTAAAGCTCAAGTCTGAAAATACGGCAATCCTGGAATAAATTATTTATTCTGTTAATATCTTAAGACCACACTTAGGCCAAAGCAAATTATTTTAAAATTATTCATATTATAATCCGGTTCAAATGCTCTCATCTCCAGCTTTTCTGTGTTAGCAGCCATATATTTTTCTGTAAATATCAGTATGATTGAGCTACAATGAGAGAACTAACCACAGATACACCAAAACCTGTTATTTTTTTAGTACACAGAAATGTAATTTCTGCCTTCTAATATAGGTGTTTTCAGAGGATTCACACAGACAGCAGGAAAGAGGTCAATGAAGGCATGTGTTACAGGAGATCAGACCTCTTTCCACTGGTTTCTTTTTTTACAATATCCTGGCTTCTGCAAGAAGCTAGGACCAGTTAACACTATTGTAAATGTTGGTGTTCCAGGTACTCTGAACAGTGTGATGCTTCTAGCATGACTAAAAAAAACCTCAGTAGTTGTTGAAGTTGTGCAATACTAGATACTAGTTCAAGGTATCTAGTTATCTCGGGTTTAGAAGTACAGTTATACCTCCTCCATCGCGAGGAAAGGGACAGGCGACAGCCCTCGCGAAATATTAATTTCGCAAAGAACGGCAGGTCGTTAATATGCATGCAGGCCACGCTCCTTGCTCCACCCCCCGGAACTCCGTNGACCGCTAAATCATATTTGTGAAAAAATTGCTTCGCAGATGGGCGAGGTCATGAAGGAGAAGTCGCGATGTAGGGAGGATTCACTGTACTTGTATTTTAGCTTAAGCAAGCCATTGAATATGGGAGTAATATTGAAGAACAGTAAAATGTTTTGGGGTTGACTATGTTGACCATTATGTTTACTTTGTGAAAGTGGCCTTGCATTTCTGATTTGACCAAATTGTGGTGAAGTCAGTTAAAAGTGAGAGGGAGTTTCTTGGCCGGCCTATGGAATAGGAAAACTGTTCTGTTCCTCCTTGAGCCACAGCTGCCCCAATAGCATGTACATACCTGGGGATTCTTAGCAAGTGGCTTCAGTATATTTGACTGAAACTCAGTGCTTGATATTCAGTGTATAACGATGGTAATAAATACAAACTTTCTATTTCAAAGGTGTCCTTGAATGGCCATTTTGGACAAAACTCGTTGTAGTGGCCATTGGATTCACAGGAGGCCTGGTGTTCATGTATGTGCAGTGTAAGGTTTACGTCCAGCTGTGGCGCAGGTTGAAAGCCTACAACAGAGTGATCTTTGTTCAGAACTGCCCAGACACCATCAAAAAACTGGAGGAGAAAAACTCTTCGTGCACTCAGACCTTGGACATCAAGGACGCAGTGGTTGTGCCAGTAGCACACACAGGTACAAACTCCCAGCCAGCATCTGAAGGAACATCTGAGGTCATGCCAGTTTGACAGAGATGGCATTGTTTCTTCCTTGCGGAGTAAGGCGTAGTGTTTTCTACACTATCAATGCTACAAGAAAGTTGAAATGACTGTGCATTTTTTTTTCAGTTAAACAAACAAACAACAAAAAACTCCATACAAACCCCAAAACCCTACAAGGAAAATGGATCCAGCAAAGCAACTTGTTACTGTATGGAATGTGACTGTCTGTGAAGTAGTTTTGCAACTAGTCAGAAAGTGTAGTGAAAGTGGAAGTGTAGGAAGTGCAATAGAGAACAGGTTTAACAGACAATGCCAAACCAATGTGTCAAGAGTACTTTTTATTTTTTTTTAACTGGGATGGATGGAAAAGTAGAAACAGACCTGATATAATAATTTTATTTACAGAAAACAAAAACCTTTCATCTGTTTACTACTAGAAGTTGTATTTGCTATTTATCTTTTTAAATATGTATATGCTTCAAAGGGTACTAATCCAGTCATATGCATTGACAGAATCAAAGTACAGACAGCTCTGTCACAGCACTCGCTCTCTTAAGCTTCAAACAGTAACACACATTCATGTCACTGTAGAGGTGCTGAATGCTTGGGCAGCTGTGTCAGCTAAGGATATCTGAACCATTTGTTTTTAAATATGCCTGAATTTTTGAAAAGTGAGCAATTCCACCAGGTATAAATCCATGTTTCCTTAATCTTATGGGTATTTTTTTTAAATACAGCTGTCAGCAAAGTAAGTACAGGAAGGAGAGAATATGTAGATATGCATTTAGAAAAGAAGCTCAGCTGTTTATTTTACTTTATACGTGTAAATTAAACATAAATTCGATAGGCAAAGTACTGAGGCAGAATTGTAAATAAAAAAAAAGCACTTTAGAGCAGAATCACATGAAAGTAAATTGTCTATTATCAAAGGTCTGAAAAAGGCTGACACAGAGTGAAGATAGGAGCTATTTCTGGTTCTGTTTTTCAAGATTCATGATACAGAAAGGTAGATGTAAGAGAACATATCTACCTATGTATCTTAAGAAAGCATTAGTTTTTAGCTCCTTTTTCTGCAAAGTTAGTTTTTATCTTCCTGACTGAAAAAACAAATCAATGGTTTCCTTCTGTACAGGTAAACTTGAGGTGTTAGAGATTCAACAGTTCAGTTGTTAACTTCGTGTTTTGAGCATTGTCATATGAAAATGAAGTGTGAGTAGCATTAAAAGGTGCAATAGATAAATGAATGTAGATATAACACTCTGTCCAACAGGGTGAATTATATATATGAAGAACCAATTTGTGAGTCATTTTGCATACCTGTGGTGTTTACCATCAGGATACAAGAACAAGTATTGACTTGGAGTAGTTATGTACCAGTGTGGACAAGTTTGGGCCCGAACACAGTGTATATTTTAAAAAAAAGTTGAAAGTTTGGGTTTTTTTAAATCTTGTATTTAGGTAAAGAAAGAAAAGCAAACAACCAGATAAGAAAATTAGTAAAGAGGATAGGAGAGCACGGGTTCATTCAAAGGGGGATGTCTGCCACAATTACAAGTAAACTACTGTGGCCTTGATGTTTCTAATAGTAAATTCCTCTTTATACGCTCAAGTATTCACAATGAAATAACAGAATCATCCCCTTCTTGGAAATGCCCAGAATGCTGGGCCTAAGATGTACTGGAGTTTATATACTAGGTATTCCTTTGTGAATATTTACTGGCTTAAGGCTCAGGGAATACTTTGAAGTAGCAGTATTAGCAAGAAATATGTCTTTAATCAGATCATTGTGTTCTTTTGTATTGGAATTGCTCATGTAATTTGGCTGTAACTAAGTGATTGTCACCTGGCTAGATAGGACACAAAATCTTGGTGCTTTAATAGGTCCTAAATACATTGCTGTAAGTTACTCCAGGTGAGTTGGATAAATGTTTAAGGGGGGTTTATGTAATGCCATGCACTTTTTATATAAAATATCTTCCCAATTCGAAATTGTAGCAGTTTCTCATTTGAAATGATATTCAAGAGAAACCAAATCGTTTCTCTGTTTAAAACTGTGGAGGAAACTTCAGGTCGTCTTCAGAGAATGATGACAGTACTAAGGAACACTTCATAACTGCACATGTTTAAGACAGTCTAGAGCAGCATGGTTTTCAAAAAGCGTAAAAGCTACTTGCTAAAAGGTAAATCTCATGATATCTGAAATCAGATACTTAAAATTGCTAACTGCATCTGAATTTTTGGAAGGATGTATACAATAAACCTGCTGAATCATAGCTAAATTTACTGACAAGAAACATTATTAAGAAAAGTAATTAAGAGTTTTCTGAAAAAATGATAGTCCCTTGCTGAGTGACAGTACCCCTGCTTCTTTAGGAGCTTGTTCTTTGACCTGCTGCAGCATCATAACCCCACTGGAAGTACTTTATCTCCTATTTTGTCAGTTTAACGGAACCTGATTTACACTGGGTTTTTTTACTTAAACAAGTATGAAATTGAACTCAAAGAAAAAAATACCCAAGGCTTCTGAAAGCGGAACTGTAGCATCCAACAAAATTATAGTACATTTTAAAAAATACAATGAATAGTCAGCAATAGAACAAAAAATGTCCAAAATTGTGCACTAATGCCTTCCACTTCAAAACACTGGTTTGGCACTCAACCATACATGAAACTGAGTTTACAGTTAATTAAATAAAAGAATAAAGGAAGACTTGAGTTGAAATTCAAGTTCCCTTTGAAATATTTAATTTGGACAGCAGGGAAAAACAGCAAAATAGGACACTGTCTGCTGAGACAGACAATGAGACAAATCATTGGCAAGCCAGATTTCAGGTCTTGAAGCAGTCTTCAGCATTTTAAAGCATTAAAGTATTAGTTCGTGCTTCCTCTTCTCTCCTTAGGTGCACTGGATATTCTAGAGCATTCAGAGATTTCATGCAGGACTGGAATTTGTTTCTGAACCTCTTCAAGAGGGCAAGGAGCTATTCATACCACCATGCCTTGGAGTCAGATCTTCATTAATACAGAAAGTGCACAAATACAGACACTAGAGAGATGCTTTTTTCAGCCATCGTTTTTTCATTCCCACACAATTTTCTGTCTTAATTTAATAATCACATGATTCTATCCTGTGGGGAAAAATAAAACAAACAAAATAAAAAGCCAAAACAAAAAACTAATGTATTGAAGGTTTCAAGATACAGTGTAAGACTTTTTAATGAAGATATCATCTCAAATAAAGAACCGTATCAGGCTGCTTGTGTAGGCACAGGGCAGCTCAGGCAAACATGCTGATGATGGAATTTGGCCTGGCTAATCCCACAAGGGCAGAAGCTTGCTCTGAGCTGCCATTGCTAAATAGAGCTTAATCTTTGTTCTTGCGTTAAACAAACTTTTAACCAAGGTAGTAGTGGTCTGGTGTCAGGTCAGATCTGGAAGTTTAAACAAGGTACTCCTAGCCTGTGAACATGCACATTTCTTTTCTGTTTTTATGTTACAAGCACTATAAAGTTTATTTCAATCTGGCATAAACATACCACTTTTGACTATCATTAGCATTACAAAGATTCTCAGCTAGTCCAACTGTGCCATTCACATACTGCTCTGCAGTATTTATTTTTGTTGTGTAGGAAAAATAGTAATTCTTCATCACCAGAACAAACAGTTTATAATTTCTAATAATGCAATGAAATTTACACTATGATGAAAATATTTTACTGTGTATAATATTCAGAACTACAAGTTTGTGTTGTTTCACTCCCTCTCTTTTGCAAAAGAAAAAAGTGTATGTTTTTGTGGGTAAATGTGTACTTAAAAACAGAAGGCAAGGGAAACAAAAGTAATGTATCTGCTTATTGTTGTGAAAAAATGTATTTGTATTAAACAAATGACTCAAATTCCTGTAGTAGTCTGTATTTGTCACTTTGTTATATAGAGTATCACATGCTGAACGTGAATTGGGAAGACCACACTCTTAAAAGAAAGGTGGACAATATATTCAGCTGCATACTTAATACTGATAAACCTTTGTGCCGGCAAAGCTGTTGTTGCAGCTGTTGCTGTTGCTGAAGCTGTGCTTGCGAACGGTCGCAGCATGGACCCACTGGGTCCCCCTGGTGGGCGGGCGCAGCGCCTGGTCTCGCTTGCGAGTGCGGAGGAGTTTTCACGGATTTTTCACGGGTTATTCCGAGTTGGAAGGGATCCACAAGGATCATCAAGTCCAACTCTTAAACAGCACCACTGCCTCCCTGGCGGCAATCGAACCCCAGTCTCCCGCAGAGGCAGCAGGGGACACTCACCACTGTGCTAAATCACAGAATCACAGAATACTATGAGTTGGAAGGGACCCACAAGGATCATCTAGTCCAACTCACCATCTAACTCCCATGCAGAGACCGAACGCACACCCCAGAGTGGTAAACATAAACCTAGATCCCTCACAGGCGCACGGTCCACTCCGAGCCAGGAGAGACCCACAGGATCATCCAGCCCTACACCCCCCAGCTAGACCACGTCACTAAGCTCCTCATCGAGTCTTTTCTTAAACACCTCCAGGCGGAGTTCTAGCTACCCTGCCACGCTCAGCTCCCAGCAGCGATCTCGCGGGCCGATAACACAGAGCGGAACCCGCTCCTTGCGGCCAGAGGCTGGAGGAAGGGTGGCAGGGCTGCGATCCGTGGCTATATCTGTTCTCCTCCCCCGTCCCATCAGCGGTTGCTGCTGCCGCTGCCAGCGGCAAATCAGGGGGAAGCCTGAGCTGCTGCTCACAGCGGCAGGGGGACGCGGAAGGCCACAGAGGGGCAGGTCGGTCTCACTTGCAGGCAGAGGCTGTGAGCGGCGGCACTTACAGTCTGCCCAGGTATCGGCAGGACACAGTGAGGAAGATGGGACAGTCCCACTGCCAACACACAAGCCGGGGCACGGGCGCAGGTGGCTCCCCTGGCACAGGGGGAGCAGGGTGGGCAGGTCTATTTTCAATGCTGTTGCATTCAAAGGATCAACATATACTTACGAAAAGGAAAAAAAAGGAAAAATATAATTCGGAGGTTAATTTCTTCACTGTATGCTTGTTTCTACAGATCCCAAATGTTGTCTTATAATTTTAGAATAAATTTTGTGTAGCAGACCACGTGGTGAATAGTTCCACTAATTCAGTTATATTTCTTTCCAACACTAAAGAATTGCAAATTAATTCATTTACATTTATAGTCTACAACCAGCCTTGAGAAGAACAGCATTTTCTGTTTCTTTTTGGTTGCTTTTTTTTGAATCAATATTTGCTGTGTCTAAATGAAAAAAAAAAAAAAAAATTGTATTTCTACTGGACTTAAAATCACCTGGTTCCTTCCAGCTGCGAGCATGAACAGAGTATGTTCCAGAACCAAAGCGCAACTAACAACTCTGCTAACAACCTTCAGCTGCTACTGAAGGTTTGAATGTAATTCAGCCAGTTCCTTAGAGAAGTCTTAGCTCTCCAAGGCAGGCTGGAGTAAAAGTGCACCTTAGTAAGAACACTGCAAATTACAGGGCAATGAAATGGAAAGTACACTTCAAATTTCTTATTTAAAAGTGGCTTTACATGCAAAAGTATTATTTTTTCCTTTGAAATTTTGTATAATTAGTATATGAGCCCTGATAGCTAAAAAAATGTGAATTTTAATTACTACAACTTTGCGGTTAAAAACTAAAAACACATGGATATTGTGAAGGAATATCTGACAAATTAGAACAAAAGGCATCTTCCCTAGAGTTAATTTTTAACCAGAAAGAAGACCTGTAAATTAGAGAGAATTATAAGAGGATTTAACATTATAACTTCAGTAGAGTGGTGAGTGTCCCCACCTCTCATGCGGGAGACCGGGGGTTCGATTTCCACCAGGGAGGCTGTGGTGCCCTTTAAGAGTTGGACTCGATGATTCTTGTGGGTCCCTTCCAATTCAGAATATTCTGTGATTAAAATCTGTAATCCCTACAGCAAGCTTGTAAGAACAGAGAACATAACATAAATATTTCCCATTCTCACTGTTACCAGCGTCTGCTTTTTAGATTTTAAAGAAACAGAAAAACAATTCAAACCTCCTGAGAGCATTCTCTTTTTTTGCCACTGTAGGGAAGAAGTTCATCAACATACAAAATCCTAACTGCTGGCTTTAAAGCACAGGCATGACTGGATTATGAAAATGATAGAAGATATTCCATTACCTTGTCTCAGTAACACAAAGTAAAAAAAACCCCAGCTCCAGGCCTCTCAAGATGAAAACATCCCAACACAGAAATTAAAAATAAATAAATGGCTTTCTTAGGCTTTTTTGTTGTTGTTGCCTCTGCCACATTAGTATTCAACAATTCATCTGGTGAATTGGTCTTGCACATCATCAGTTTAAGCCTAGTTTATTTTCAATTCAAATATGAATACTTGATACCTACATATGATTGCTTTATGATAATCCAATGTAAAATGTTCATATGCAGAAATTGTTCTTATTTCATTATTTGTGCAGTAGGTCAACATGACACTCTAAACCCCAGCAAAACTAGCAGTGAATACATGAACTTCAAGGGAGAAAATCCACAAACTCAACTAAGTCCAAACTGTAAACATGTGCTTGTACTCTGAATGTTAAAAAAGAAATAATTTAAAATATTTGACTATCACCGTAACCACACAAGTAGTAGTTTATTTTTATAATGTCTTATTATTGGGGTCTTTTCAAGGAATATAGAAAATCTCATTCTTCATAACACTGCATGATGATCTTTTTCAAGCATTCACTATGATGTCAGCCTAATATACTCCAATTACTGTGACACCTTCTAGTAACCTTATTGCTCATTTTCCTTCTGTATTTCACAGCTTCACAGGTTATTCTGAGTTGGAAGGGACCCACAAGGATCATCTACTCTAACTCCCAAGCGAGCGCCCACCCAGGGATCAAACCCAGAACCCTGGAGCCATGGTCACCATGCTCCATCCATCCAAGCCTCCCATGGGCTAGACCACATCAGTGAGTTCCTCATCCATGTCAATTAGTTCCTCATCATTTCTTAAACACCTCCAGGGATGACGACTCCACCACCTCCCTGGGTAGACCATTCCAATGAGGGATCACTCTCTCTGTGAAAAACCTCTTCCTAACATCCAGTCTAAACCTCCCCCTGGCATAGCCTAAGGCCATGTCCTCTTGTTCTGGTGCTGGTAACCTGAGAGATTTACACCCACCTGACTCCAACCTCCCTTCGGGTAGTTGTAAACAGCAATGAGGTCACCTCTGAGCCTCCTCTTCTCCAGGCTGAACAGTCCCAATCAGTGCAGTTGCTCCCCATAGGGCTTGTTCTCCAGTCCTTTCACCATCCTTGTTGCCCTCTCAAGCAGCTCAACATCTTTCTTAAACTGGGGAGACCAGAACTGGATACAGTACTCAAGATGTGGTCTGACCAGTGCTGAATACAGGGGAAGAATAACTTCCCTAGTCCTACTGGCCACACTGTTCCTGATACATGCCAGGATGCCATTGGCCTTCTTAGCCACCTGGGCACACTGCTGGCTCATATTGAGTTTCCTGTCAACCATTACCCCTAAATCCCTCTCCAGCCACTCATCTCCCAGCTGATAGTGATGCATGGGATTGTTATGTCAAAAGTGAAGAACCCGGCATTTGGACTTGTTAAATCTCATACTATTAGAATCTGCCCATTTCTCTAGCCTATCAAGATCCCTCTGAAGGGCCCTTCTGCCCTCTGGTAGTTCAACATTTTCCCCCAGCTTGGTGTCATCTGCAATATTGCTAAAGGTGGACTCAATTCCGCCATCCATATCATCAATAAAGTGCCATGCCAAGTCTTGATCCCTGTGGTACTCCGCTGGTTACCCTCGCCAGCTGGATGTGGCACCATTTACCAACACTCTCTGGGCTTGTCCATCGAACCAATTACTAACCAAACACAGAACACTCCTATCCAACCCACGCTCTGAGAGTTTCACCTGAAGCTTACCATGGGAAACTGTGTCAATGGCTTTGCTAAGATCCAAGTACAAAATATCCATGGCCTTTCTATCATCAATCAGGCGAGTCACCAGTTCATAAAAGGAGATCAGGTTGGTCAGGCAGGACCTACCTCTCCTAAGTCCGTGATAACTAGTGCTAATGTTGTGGTTATTTTGCAGGTGTTGTGTAACAGCGTCCAGGATTATCTGTTCCATGACTTTACCTGGGACTGAGGTAAGGCTAACAGGTCTATAATTACCCGGTTCATCTTTCTGGCTCTTCTTGTGGATGGGTGTCACAATAGCCAATTTCCAGTCTTGTGGTACATCACTGGTAAGCCAGGACTTTTGGTAAATTATGGAGAGTGGCTCAGCAAGTTCATTTGCCAGATCTTTCATTACCGTATGATGGATCCCACCTGGTCCCAGGGACTTACGAAGATCCAAGCCACTCAGCAAGTCTCTTAACTACCCCCTCCTGGATTACAGGGGGGTTGTACTGCATCCCTACGCCTCCCTCCAATTCATAAGTCCAGTTGTCCTACAGGCAATCTGTCTCACTGTTAAAACAGAGGCAAAGAAGGCATTAAGTATCTTTGCCTTTTCCTCAGCTCTAGTTACTAATTTCCCATTTGCATCCAATAAGGAGTAAAGGTTGTTGCAGCCTCTCTTTTTGGTGTTGATGTGTTTATAAAAACATTTCTTGTTGTTCAGAAGCAGCTAGTTTGAGTTCCATCTGGGCTTTTGCCTCTCTGATTTTACTCCTGCATGACTTGACAACTTCCTTAAACACACCCTGACTTACCTCCCCATTTTTCCAAAGGTCATACATCCTTTTTTTCCCCCCCTAGTTCTTTCAGGAGCTCCTTGTTAATNCCAGTCTTGTGGTACATCACTGGTAAGCCAGGACTTTTGGTAAATTATGGAGAGTGGCTCAGCAAGTTCATTTGCCAGATCTTTCATTACCGTATGATGGATCCCACCTGGTCCCAGGGACTTACGAAGATCCAAGCCACTCAGCAAGTCTCTTAACTACCCCCTCCTGGATTACAGGGGGGTTGTACTGCATCCCTACGCCTCCCTCCAATTCATAAGTCCAGTTGTCCTACAGGCAATCTGTCTCACTGTTAAAACAGAGGCAAAGAAGGCATTAAGTATCTTTGCCTTTTCCTCAGCTCTAGTTACTAATTTCCCATTTGCATCCAATAAGGAGTAAAGGTTGTTGCAGCCTCTCTTTTTGGTGTTGATGTGTTTATAAAAACATTTCTTGTTGTTCAGAAGCAGCTAGTTTGAGTTCCATCTGGGCTTTTGCCTCTCTGATTTTACTCCTGCATGACTTGACAACTTCCTTAAACACACCCTGACTTACCTCCCCATTTTTCCAAAGGTCATACATCCTTTTTTTCCCCCCCTAGTTCTTTCAGGAGCTCCTTGTTAATTCAGGCCAGTCTTCTACCCCTCCAACTTGTCTTTCAGCACACTGGGACCACCTGCCCCTGTGCCTTCATGAGCTCATTTTTAAAGTATGTCCAGCCTTCCTGGACCCCCTTACCATTAAGGGCTATTTCCCATGGTACCCTCCTAATGAAATCCTTAAATAGTCACATTAAATCACTCACATATGCTTGAGGTCTAATAAATTTATTCAGGTTTCTCATTTAGATTAAGAAGGACAATGGTTAATTCTGCATTACCTAAATAGAGCTGTTTCCTAAAACCTGAAAGGATGGCACACGCTCATTTTGTAAAGAGGAAAAAACTTAATATACATGTTGAAAGACTTAATTGTCAGCAACTCTTGCATAGCAATGAAAATATACACCCGGGTATCTGTAAAGGAAATCTAGGAAACCCATGTAACCATCTACCATTACAAAAACTTGGCTGTTTAGAACACAGAAATGTACTAGGAATCGAGTACTAGAAAGATTATCCACCAGGAATAATTATTTCCACATAATAAACAGGCATCTGAGCTGTGATTACTACAGTCTGTACAAACTGTACAGTTGAACTGTTACTTCTGTGCCCAGACAATGAGATGTTCTACTTAATGCCTGTTGTGAAATTCTAATTTTGCACTCACCCTTTTTTCCTCTTTATTTCTTTTACAATTTTAAAGTGATAATCTGCCAAGAATCTACCTGAAAGACACATGTAAGGTATCTAAAAAGTTGTTTTATCTAAAAGATCTGAGCAAATTAATTTTAAAATGCACAGCTTTCTCAACAGAGGGATTAGGAAAATACGTGGACAAAACATATATGTATTTAAAAACAAACTGTAGGAACTTTAATTGGCTTATGAACTGAATTCTGCAATAGACTGCTGAAGACAGTGTAACTCTCTCAAATTCTCTTGACAAAACATAAAATACTCAGTATCTTATTGAAGCATTTCCAGCTATGTTCTTCACATAGATTCTTCAGAAAAGAGAAGTACAAGAACAGAGTTCCTCATGTTTAATTGATTATTGTAATTACCAGGAAAAGGTAAGGATTTTTAACCACAAACTATTCTAGTATGAATCTAGACTGCTCCTATGACTTGGAAAGAAGCACTCAACTAGTCAAGATTTCAAGATATAAATTTACCCAATTAAGATTTCAGGTATTTATTTATATTCAAATATTTTATCCAATAATATACAGCTTTATCCAGTAACAAAGTTTTTTAGTTTGTAAAGTAAACTTTATGGTTTACTCTTTCCCATAGATACACAGTGAGAAAACAAAAAAAAGGAACTAGCAAAGCGCTTACAAATATAGTTAAATTTTATTTTTGTTTCCAGTGATAATTAAAACAGGTTTCTTACAATTCCCTTCACTGTTTTAGCTCTCAAATTGGCTGGTGCTCATTAGGCATCTCCTCCTCTTCTTTATTTAAGTCTTCTTTCGCTTCCTCATCTGCCACCTCAGGATGACTGCACGCAGCATCCCTAGCTGAGAACTTTTTCATTTTGATGTTTGGCAGTTTCCTCAGATCACCATCCCATTCTCTTAGAAAGAAAAAAAAAAAAAAAAGAAATGAAAACCAGTTACCAACAGAAAGGAAGGAATGGCAGACTTAATTCGTGTTTCCTCAGAAGATGCTAACTCAAGTGAGGCTGCTTTTCTAAACTATCTTATCAATCCCACTGTGGTATGAATAATAATAATTGAATAATATGAATAAACACCAAAGATTTCAGCTGAATTGTACACTACAGAAGCTGTAATTTCTCTGTGAAGAAATAAGTACTTTCAGATTTGAAATTCTGAACAAAAAATACATGATGTACTTTATTCCCCCAGACTTATACCCTCAGTTACTTTAGGCCACCTGGTTTTAAGTTTGTCTCATTCAATTCCCAGTCTTTTAAGCAACAGAAAGCCAGATTGGAAGAGTTTCTTCATCTGGATGCTTAACTTGTAGATCTAATATCACATGCACATAAAATCCCTCCTTACAATTTATGGTAAATGTTAACTCTGTACAACTGACTTCAAGGTGACACAAAGTGTTCATAATTCACAAGATAAGTATATTATTTCAAAAGGCTGCAAGGAGAAACGTTACTTTAAATGTAAGTCAAATCCAGTACTCAATTAATAGAATGCTTTCTTGATTATATTAAGTGCACTTCATGGATAATTGTCCTCAAGGGCAAAGACAGTACTTGCCAGTAACAAAATGTTTTTGCTCTACCAGGCAATACAACAACACTTCCATCTGATAGCCCAGGTCAAGAAGTCAATTGTGTATTCATAAACACAGCAGTGTCTCTTCTTTGAGATTTCTGGCTTTATTTCAACATCCTATGACTTCAGGCTGCATACCATACCCTGGGAGTTAGCAATATATCCTTCCTTGCAACACAAACATCCCTAAGTATTTTTTTTTTCTCTTTTAACATATTTCATTTGATAGAGCTGTGAGCAAAAGTGTTCATTCAAACTGTTACCAGGTCATACAGACTTGTTGGCCCAGACCAGCTAACAGCAAGACTCATAGCTTCTAGGTCTTTAACTGGATGCAAGTCATTAGTTCACTTAAGATTTTCAACTACTATATACATATATCACTACTACTGTGAACAGCTGAGGTCAGAATTTTAGGTAAAGAGAAGATAATATCTAACAATATTGGAAAGGAATACTTAAGCTACATAAATGGAATTCAATCTGTTGCACCTAACTCTTCTGATGTTTTAATGAATAACTGTCACCAGTGTTTAGCTTGTAAAAGCTAATAAAAGTCAAAATAGCAATGCCATACCTAGTTCACTTTTTCAAATGACAATTCTTTGACAGTTTTGCATAAATTCTTTTTTTAATGAAAAAGACAATACAACATGTCAACTTCAGAGACACTGTTTTGCATAAAGAGACTGGCAGTGATAACAAAAAAAACTTACCTAAAAAATTTAAGATGCTTTCTGTTCATGATGTCTGGAATTTCTAATGGGAATTAAATTAAATTCTATTAGATAAGTTACATAATTCAAGTGAGTCTCATTTCAAAGAAAGAAATGTGAGCTAAATGGCTGAACATATTACTTCAGAGGGGAAAAACCCAAGAAAATGAGAACAAGGATTCATGTTACCAAGTTTCTAGAGAAATACATGAAAAGGAAGATCTCTCCCTGCTAAAGAAAAGGAAGTTAACCTACACCTACAAACTATTTCAGAATTCAAATGCACCAACTATTGAAAATCCAATCCTGACAAATTATTACAAAGGGTGCTTTATTTTCTGTAAACTGACACATCTAAGAAATAGCAAACATTTAAGCACACAGTTTCCCTTTAAAAGTGTTCAGCAAATTAAGGAGAAACATAATTGATTGTTTGTTTGTTTGTTTTAAAACCATAACTAACTTCCCCAGCCAAGATCAAGGCCTGTTTTTAACAGACATTCATTCACTCACATAATAAAAAACCCTAATTCTGCTCTAGAAGTTATGTGCACGACATATAAAAGGTAAAATAAAAAAGCTTAGTTTCAAAACTGACCTAAACATAAAAAGCCTTACTCTAAAATAATGAGTAACTTAGAATAATTAATGAGTAAATGAATGGTCCATAAGTATTTTGAAATGTTTTTTTGAAAAAATTTCAAAGAGCAGCTTAAGTCTGCTGCAAACAAGACAGATCAGCAGTACAGTTAAGAAAGTCATTCTGGTACAGTCTAAGAATGGCTATGTGATAACAAATAGTCTCACTTCAGTGAAATTACCGTTTTCATCGTTAAATACCTGCCCTATGATCTGCTCAATACAGGGAAATTAGCATTCTGTGGTTACAGAAATGCCTATTAAATATTGCAGTAAATACAACATAGTATTTATAGAGACTGTTGGCACCTGTCTCCTCTCAGGAGCTGATGTTCCTCTCAGCTGAACAGACACAGACAACAGTTTTGGTAACTGAAGGTTTTCAGTCTTCCCCATTAACAGAAACACCATATACTCACAACAAATCTTTATTGCTTTTGGTAGTAAAAAGGCAAATATATTTTACTGAGACCTATTTGCTTCTTGCATCCTGGAGTAGCCAAAACCTTCCTACTAGATATTAGTTTATAAAATCATGCAGCTTTTTATCTACAATGCTAAAACAACTTTGCCTCAATTCAGTGTCGTTCTTTTCTTCATCAGTCTTGCAGTACTGCGAGCAACCCATGTTTAACATCTCCACTAATTTACGGAGATTTATGCCTCGACAGCATTGAAATCTTTCCACAGTACAAAACACCTCATTACTGCCCATGAACTGTACAAATTTCACACCCAGCAGGTTTCTCAACAATACACACACTTTATACCTCTGTAGCATTAAATCCACTTTATTTTAGCTCTTAAAATTGTGACATTTCAGTAACTTTTATATTGTCCTTGAATGAACCCTGAAAATACAGTTCTGCCTTTGTTCATCTATCAACTTTCTCAAGTCCTAAAGTAATAAATGAGATGATGCTATCAATGAAGGATTATAAATGATTTTGCTAGTATGAAATGTAGGATGATGATACCTGTGTCACATCTTTGTGATCAGATAGTCTTTACTATTCAGAAAACCATTCCTTCCTTTCACATTTGCTTATAAAATTACCAACTAAGAAAATGCAAATTGTTTTGATAACAATTACATCGATTTCTGCAGCCTGCTTCTTGATAAACAGGTAAGGTGATACTGGTCACAGCTAAGCAAGGCAAGGCAAAGAAATGTTACCTAATGCTTTTTTTGTCTGATAATTAGTTCTGATAGACATCAATGCCACATTATGTCCATACTTCCCAATAAAACCTTGAAACAAAGCGATGGTTCCTCTTGCCTTATTTGCAGTCTCTTGAACTGTGCTCTTGGTAGCACAGTGCCAAAAAGCTGAATCATCATAACTCTCACATGAGAAAGTTCTTCCCTTCTCTCAGGTATTTTAGGAGAAGCAATGCCATTCTGTTTGCCTCCAGGACAGAGCTTAGTGATGTAAACAGGGAGTTTGGCAGAAGTGGCACCATGCTAATTTGGGCCAACTGTCCCAGAAGTATGATGAGATTTGCATATGTTCCTTCAGTCAAAGAACTGATTCAACAAACAATTCAGTGTTCTTGTCAGACAAAGCACGGCTACATGGTAAGACTTTCAAATGGCACCTTTGTAAGTGCCTAGTTAATGGGTTTTTCTAACTTATGCAGAACCTTTTCCAAAGAGAATATTCTGTCAGTTTTATCTAGCCTGTCACCCAGGGCTCACCAGCATCACAAGAAAGCAGGCACCTTGAAGGGAGAACATTCTGTGACAAACCAAGGTTTGGTAGTGAGTTGATCTTTACTACTTTGACAGTGACAATTTTGAAGCTATGCTTACGGGTGTTTGCAGTATGTTGCACAATAAAACTCACTGAGTTGCCAGATTAAAAAAGAAGTAGAAACTCGAGTTCCAGTGTGTAGAAATCAGTTACTGATTTTCTAAACTGATTTTCTGAATTGTGATGTATTAATAAAACTTGTTTTAATCAGATCAATCAATTACCATACACCAATGTCATGGGTTTTGCTGCTACTTGTGAACTCCTTCATTTGATTTTATATGTTGTCAAAGGAGCATGTTTTTCTGAATTAAAGACAGAAAAATGGCACAGGAGTTAGCGGAAAAAAAATGAAGACAGTATTTGGGGGAGCAGATATTGTCTGGCATTTCTATGATGAAGTATTCAGAAATTTATGTGTTTTAAACAAAACAACAGTGAAAAATTTGAGTAAGCATTTTTTTTAATGTTTCTGACCCTTTCAGATAATTTTATTTCTTTTTCTTCTGAGGAAGAACAAGGACCCTGTTAAAAAGAAACTGCAGATGCCCTTTAGACAAAGAACCATTCAATTATACAATAGTGATCATTACAGAAAGCAGCAGCAGACAAAAACCACAGCAGTTACATTAGCAGATACATGGAAATGACACAGCCTTCATCTGAATTAAATCAATTTCCTTGTAATGAGAAGTACCAAGACTTGATTAATAAAACTAGTGTGTTTAGTTTTAAAAGCAATTTTCCCCCAAGATTAATATTACGCTTCTAAGAGACCATGTAAGGTATTTACAAGCAAATTAGCAAAAAATTATGTTCAGATAAAATAATTATGATGCTTTTTTATTGAAAGCATGCTAACTCTGACTTCTAAATAAATAAATAAATACATAGGGCTCCCTTCCAATACCTTTGCTATAAACATGTAAGAACAGATTAAAGAAAATCTAAAACAGAAAAATGAAAACATTAGGAAGAAAAGTATATCTACATTCATTTTACTAAAGTTAGGAGTAAGTAAATGACACGAAGCTGATAAAGTCAACAACCTCACTGGTAGACTGGATGTTCCCTGTATATGTACTGTTTGTTTAAAATAGACTACACTTACTATATTTTTGGGTATCTACCACTTTTTTGTAAACTAATTTTTACACTTTCAAAAAGAATTAATTTTTCATTTACATACATCTTCGACACAGCAAGAGGAAATGGCCTCAAGCTATGCCTGGGAAGATTCTGGTTGGATATCAGGAAGAATTTTTTCACTGAAAGGGTGGTGAAGCATTGGAACAGGTTGCCCAAGGAGGTAGTGAAATCACCACCCCTGAAAGTGTTCAGGAAACAACTGGGTGTGGCAATTAGTGCCATGGTCTAGGTGACATAGTGGTGTTTGGTCACAGGTTGGACTCAATGATTCTAGAGGTCTTTTCCAAGCTTAATGACTCTCTGATATAAACAGACAGCATCAAATTTTAGGGGACTTTCATAGATGAAAACAATACACATTATGTAGTCTCTTCATAGCAAGTGCACATGCATACAAAAAATACAGTCAACCCTCTCCACTTTGTGGTTCCCCAACCATGGCCTCACCTCTTCACGGTATGATTTTGCTGCAGTTGGGGAGGTCTATTTTGCAGGGCATTTGTGGCTGATTCGCAAAACCTGACAGTCATGAATATTCAAAGTAGACAGTCACAAATATGCAAAGTTAACCTCGCACAACGTGCTGCAGGGACCTCAGGCACATTGCTCTGCCCATGCCGCACCTGCTCCACTCAGAGCAAGGCAGCTGCGGCAGTTCCGCTGGCGCTGTGCCTGCTGCATTCCACTCCACTTGGAGCGAGGCAGCTACGGCAGGTCCCTCGGCATCGCGCCCGTGCCATGCCCACCCCGTTCTGCTTGGAGCAAGGCAGCTGCAGCAGGTCCCCTAGTGCCATGCCTGCCTGGCTCCGCTCAGAGCAAAGAGGCCGCGGTCTGCCTGCATCCCCGCCAGGGATGATTTCCACAGTTATGAAAGATTTACACACTCTCAGGTTAGACATGGTGTCCAAGACTTTCTCAGGGTAGATGTGGTGTCCGATCTCAGACACCACATCTATCCCAAGTATGGCGAGACCAGGTCTACCCACCCAGAGGGATGCCAGGACAGCACCAGCTTCCCCAACTGAGTGGAAAAGGAGTTTTTCCTGGCATGGGGTGGCCGCGGGCACCCGGAAGTGCCGACACAAACACCGACACACAGCAGGGCGGTGCTGAAACAGAGCTGGAGTGCACCAGGGCTGACGGGGGCAGTGCAAGGGGTCAGGGAAAATTTGCATGTTAATGAGCTGCCTATCAACATGGACGGAGGTCTTCAGGGCGGGGGGAGCAGAGTGGGGACCAGACCCGCGATAAAAGAGGGTTGACTCTAACTGAGTTCAATTTTAGGAGGAAAAAATCCCCAACAAATACTAAGTCAATTATAAAAGCTCCACTCACTACAGCTTCCAGAAATAATGAGCTAGAGGCATTAAAGCACTGTTTCCAGCTGATTTCCATTTACTCCCAATCTCTAATTACAGTATTTAGTTGCTATAGAACACAGCAGTAACTATTTTCTCTGAATGAATACTGTCCTAGACAGAGAGCAAAACCTGCATCAGCTGTGATAAATAATGAATGGTTTGAAAGTGTATTTAATATGTGAAGTTGCACTGTGCTCTCTGAATGCTTTACTTACTAAAACTATAATAACCTCAAATATTTTTGGATGGTTATTTTTTTCCTGTGCTTGTGCATTTGAAATCTTTTCTTCTGGTCCTATTGCTTTATATCTTTCATCTTTCCACAAAGCAATACGGAAAAAAAGAACTAAAAGGCAAAAACAATAAGAACAGTTTCTACAATTGAGCTATTTGATGACGTTCATAGCAACTATTTTCCTACAACTTTTTTCTCCCTCCTTCTAAGAAATCAAAGATCACACATCAAGTCATTCAAACATTCCTGAATTCCTCTGCTTCTGCGGGTTGCACTGGAAAAAAATTTAAAGGGTTTTCTGAGTCTGGCTGGGGTAAATTTTCTTCACAGTAGCTATGACAAGGCTATGTTTTGGATTTGTGCTGGAAATGGTGTTGATAACTCAGGATATTTGTGTTATTGTGGAGCACATCCAAGGCCCTTTCTGTTCTTCACTCCATCCCACCAACAAGAAGGATGGGGGTGCACAAGGAATGTAAATTTTTCATGTCTTCCACAACATACTTGTACTGTTAGAAGCACTATGTCTGAATAACACTTCAGCATTAAAGCTAAGTTCATCATTCAGCCACGACAAGCTTATTTTGTATTTGACTCTCCTCAAAATAACTGTTTTCTGTACTTTGATTACCCCTTTCTCCTTCTTCCTTCTTTCACCAGACTACCGCTGCTTCCCTGCAGCCTCAGCTGAAGGGCCTTCAAATCTACTTTAGCTTTAGTACAGTAGTAAGTGTCCCCACCTGGCGTGTGGGAGACCCGGGTTCGATTCCCGCCAGGGAGACAGTGTTAAGAGTTGGACTCGATGATCCTTGTGGGTCCCTTCCAACTCAGAATATTCTGTGATTTCTGTGATTTGATAGCCCCAGCTATCAAATGAAGGTCCAAGCAAGCTGAACAGAATCTGTATTCAAGATGGTGCATTAAATCTCAATTTACTTTCAAAAATATGTTATCTATGCCTGCACTGAAGAGACACACAAAGGCAAAGTAGAATACAGTGATCCTCCGCATAGTCGCAATCTGTAATTTGCAAGATCCCATACTCGCTGTTGATTTTCCAGTGAGTTGTGGGACCTGGTGCGTGCACAGAACCTACCGCGACCTCAGTCTGATCGGCCACTGGCTCTGCCGCTCGCAACCTGCCGGGACAACCCGCGCTGCTGCGGCACCAGGACAACCTGCACTGTTGGGACAACCCGTGTTGCTGTGGCACCGGGACAACCTGCGCTGCTGGCACAACCCGCGCTGCCATGGCGCCAGGACACCCCGTGGCGCCGGCACCCACAGCTCGCCCCCCGCCCCGGCGGAGCACAGCCAGACGTCTGAAACAAGCCCCGCTCTCAGGACCGTCCTCCAAATCTTATTAGAGGATGGGGTGTGGCTATGGGCGTGGCATACTTGCTACGCAGTGGGTTCGCTATCTTTGCTGATCCCACGACTCGCGCAAGGAGGCCTAGACCCAACAGCCCACAAGTAACGGGGGATGACTGTATATGAGTTAGATCTCCACCACCTTTTCTTTCCTTCACTCTGCCCTTCCTCCCAAATTCCTCTGCAAAGCATAACTCAGGAGTTAGTTTCTCTGAAAGAAAAATAGATATTGCCTAGAAGTTTCATTTAGATTCCGGCCTTGTAAGCAGGAGAAGGTGTGACCAGAGAATTATTTCTAATGCCTTTACATACCTATTCCATAGCCCTCATAGAGTTGTCTTTCACGTTCCATTGTCTGCTTGATGACAGTTTCCCGTGAACCATGCTGTCTTCCTTGTCTACCTTTAATACTGTTTTGTAATTCAATCTGCTCCAATTCAGCATTGAATCGACACATATAACTGAAAGAAATAAAAGGCAGTTATGGTAGAAGTAGTCATGCAAAAAATTTGCAAAACAGAATTACTTTGATAATCTAAGAAGTTATACTACTAATTGTATTTATTTTCTCAATTAGCCTGAGATATTTCTTAGACTTGAACAGTTACTTTAATCTCCAAAGTAGAATCTCCATTTAGAACTTTATTTAAATCACATGAAGCTTCCAGGAGGATTAGGGTTTTTATTTGCCTTTATTTTTTTCAAACTATGTTTGTATACAACAAAACTCATTATAATAATTCACCTGCTTTGGAAGACCAGTTTTAGATCTAAGTCTATTTCTAACTTTTAGTTCCTGGATTTCACCACCTCAATAATATCTTTTAAAGCAAAATTCTTCTTTGGCATATATTCCGTATCTTTTTGCAAGCTTCCAACCCAAATGCAAAAAGTAAGCTTTCACTGCCTTTGCCATATCAGTAGTACTGATGAGCATGTAGAATGTGCTGCTCCTGAACAGTGTAGAAAATATGTCAGAGCTTCAGAAAGGAAACTGATACAGTACACCTGGTTAAGAACAGATATGTATTTATGTTATTTAGTTAGCAGGTGAAAATGGTGACAAGTCACAGGTACATGGATCCAGCAGCACAAAACCAAGTTTTTTCTTAGTAGACTCAATTTTGGTAGTTCCTGCCCTGCAAATTGATTCACCTGAGTACTGTTTAATCTTCTCAGGAAGGAAAATTAAAGAAGTAAGTAGTATGAAAAAATTGCATTCAATTGTCATGGAATAACCCAACTAGCAAATACGGTAACTACTGTCCAAAACATTTATAGAGTCCACGACACGCTATGAAAGTAGAAATATACATAAATGACTCTTAAAAAATCCCCATAATACATTACATTAGAGTAATTCTACTGTGAATATATATATCTTTCAATATATAATACCAGTAGCAATAAAATCAACTGATATTATTAACAGTGATATATAAATGTCCTCCTCTGAGTCATCATTACGTTACAGATCTTATTTTAAGAACATAATTTTTAAAGACAAATTAAGCTTTTTAATCTTGTTTTTAATACCAGTCTTACTTATCAATTAGTTCACCAGCTTCCTTCTTTGTGTACTCGATTTTATTGGGGTCAAGGTGACTTTGAAACCATTGCAGTTTTTCTCCTGCAAGAATAAACGTAACATTAATGATTGTACCAGCACTGTAGCAACAACATAAAGTTCCTCGAAGTTTATAAAATATCTCTCCATTTTTCAAGACTTTGAATGGCATCATAGACTATCTGAGACTGTGGGTACCAGGTATGAAGGTAGCTGTAATAGTAACATTCTCACATAATTTTGGATGTATTTTATTTCCTACAGAAAAAACCTCCAACCCAACCCAACAAACCCTCCTCCCCCCGCCCCCCCAACCAACATGTTAAGCTTTTCTTTACTGGAAGTTAGTGTTTTAAATATGCCCATACCAATTGCTTAGGAAGCAAACTTAGGGGAAAAAACCAACACAATGGCAGAGCAAGAGTTCTGATCATCACCATTTTTAAACAGACCAAACCGAAAAGGTGAAGTGTCAATCATATGGAAGAGAAAAATATTCCAGGTTGTGTCTCAAAGTTTTGAATTTACCTGCTAGCACAATGTGTCTCTTAACCTACATATATTATCTTAGTTTATAAGCAACTAAAAAAGCATGGAGATGAAATACAACAAAAACACATACAGATGTACAAAACAGTTGTTTGGTCTATAATCCCCTGTTGGCATGTACACTGACTAAAGATTAGGCTATACTTTGTGCCACATTCAATCCTATAATTATTACCTGAGTGAACATGTCAGGTATTTTAGCATTTTCAACATCTATTTGAAGATTGCACGATCAGATACGAAGCAAGAAACTCTATCTGGACTATATATAAAGTCAGTGAAACTCAGAATCAATACTAAGGAGCTGAATACTGCACTCAGTAACAGTTTCTGCTTACCAATGATACTTAAACGCAAAGCTTTGTCAATCTTCAACCTAGCAGAGAAGAAATAGGTATGTTAGCCAGGAATGAGTGCCATACCTTAATTACATTAATTCCATTTTCAAAAAAAATTTTTCTCTGTCACAATGAAAGACAAGGTAAAATTTCATATAGAAATATTTGCCAAAACCTAAACAATGTAAAATGTATTCTATTTCATCTAAAATACCTACTTCTTGGTAAAACTACTATCTGAGATTTGTCCAATTTACCCATTAAGAGTTTGTTAGAAGAAATAAGGACACAACATTTGTCTCAGAGCACAACAAAAAGAATTTCACAGAAGAGCTGCTTTGTAACAATTTCCTTAAGTATTTCTGATATTCTGCTGGTACAGTCCGCCTTCTTGCACTTCGCGCCTCCCATATTGTGGCTTCAGATCTTAGCAGCATGATTTTTTAGTGATGTAGCAGACTCATTTCGCAACTGCGCATGCGTGACCTGCTGCTGCGACGGTGCGGGCAGCAGCGGGGGCTGCACGGGTGGTAGGGGCGGCAGCGGTGCAGCCACCATTCAATGTGGAAGTTGATCTGCGCAGGTCCCAAATAAGACCGCAGGTCTGTGTTATAGGAGACCCGACTGTATTTTTAATGAGTTTGGAGAATTCGTCACACTGCATTCCTGCAAATTAAGCATGCAATGTGAAAAATATCATTCTATTACCTAATAAGTGTGAAATAATTGAAGTTCATGCTTAGCAAACAGTAAAGGTTAATGTTTTAAGAAACCAGAATTAACAAGTATATAAACAAAATTTTTAAGTCTACCTCAAAGTACTTCTAACTCCACCTTAATCTCTGGCACGATACTCAAGGCCTTCTGTACTCTATGGGATGTGTCTACACAATTCTGTTTGGAATTAATTCCAGTCCTATTTAGCAGTTCTCAAAGAAGAGACATTTTCTAATACGTAATACTCTGCCTCATGCTCTTTTGTCATGAAGGGGTCACACTCAATCTGCAGCAATGGATGCTGCAATTTTCTGTTGTTTCCAGAAAGGAAATAAGTATGAAATTGGTCACAAGAAAAATTGTCTTAGCCATGCATGTGTATATATCCATGACCTCTGATAAAACTGACTTATTATTAAATGAGAAAGTTGATAAAGAACGAAGTAAATCATAAAGGATGTCATTGACAAGGAATAAATAATGCCAAAACTCGTAAAAGTTCAAAGCTAATGTGCACCTTCAATAAACTCCTTTTACTCTATAGAATTTACCTGAAGTAACTCAAAGCACAGAAGTCTATCACCTGTCACAAAACTTGATTCAAAAGATAAACTCCTATGTTCTAGAGACAAACACATTTATGACACCTGTCCACAAACCTCCATTATTAAAATAAAGATTAGCTTTTTCAAGAAGCTTTACCCTCTGAAGACCATGTAAAAGCCACATAAAAGCTAACGCACAGCAGGTGTGAGCTGCTAACAATTCCACTAATACATTCAAGAAAAGCCTTTTTATTTCTAGAGATACCCCAGCATCTGGGAGTATTTAAAAAATGTAAAAGTCTAGGTAGGCCAAACACGGATTTTGGAGTTTAGCATACCTGCCAAAAAAAAAAAAAAATCAATCTAGTGATTAAATTAAATACTTTCATTTTAAAACAAAAGTTACTCTTGCTCCTTTGAGTTAAAGGACAGATCTGGATTAGACTACATAAAAAGGAAAAAGGACTTACATTAGCAGTGAGCTTTAAAACACAGCTGTAGAAGCCTTCAATAAAAGCTAGGACAGGCACGCTCAGAGCACAAGGAGCTTTGGATATTAACAGCAACCAAGAGAAGGACACATACTCCACCCAGTGGAACTCCACATCAGCAGTTCCTGCTGCAAACCCTGCAAGGCAACACCATCAGCCGAGCACGTCTGCAAAGGATTGCTATGGAGAAAACTATGATACCATCCAGAAAAGCTGCCTAAAGGGAATCAGGTATCTATGTCTAAAACACTATAAATTGCCAGCTGTACTTGCCACCTCCTAGGGTCACTAGTGCATTTATTTATCAAGGCAGTGAAGTACATAACCACGATTTTCTTCTAGAAGAAAAACCTTTCGTCTCCTGGTGTACACAACTAATTTCAGTATGACAAATAACAAATTATGGGCTCGGATATTGCCTTATTTCATAAGCCCTCACCTCACTGACTGCCAGAGGACAATAGCATTACCAGGGAGACTAATCAAATAAGGTGAGTCAAAGAAACTTCCTCTCATCTCCTTCCACACAATGAGTAGCATCTTTTAGTTAAGGGAAGGAGAGGGTAAGGACAGGGATACAATCTTGTGCCTGGCTGTTGTTTCTTCATGATTTTCTCCTCCACTTGCCTCCCAAAATCTGCTTAGGCACTGAATGATTTATGGTTTTCTTGATAGTACTTAAGTTATACGGGCTCCTTAGCAGCTCTTCATCTCAGATACTGTATTCAACTGTTCTACTCTCAATACTAACAGTGAGTAAGTACTACCCAAATCAGTTTACTCAGTCACGACTTTTCCCCCTAATATCCACACATAAAAATGCCATCTATGGCTCTGAAAACTATGACTTTCATTACTCTGAAAACTAAAGCCTTTCATTAAGAAAAAAATAAAATAAAAATTCATGGCTGACAGGACGTATTTTGTTGTTTCTGATTGCTAAATACCTTCCATATTTCTCCACATACATGTCCATTTTTGTTAGCTTGGTTATGCAATTTAGGATACTTCCACAGGAAAATTCCTCCAGAAGAACTAAAAATTTGGCTTTTTTTTGCAGTTCATTTATGTCTGTAAGCAAAACAAGCAATTTTAAAAGCTAACATTTTTTTAGTTCCTCATGAAGAATCTGCAAGAGCACTTCACAAAGCATCGCTGCTGCAAACAGTGCAAGTAGAACCCTAGTGGGGCAAGGGAAACGTATTAACAAGTCAGACAACACAAAACCTAAGGAGAATCAAACAAATAGATCTTTTAAGGTTACTGCCTACTCTTAAGGCGAGTAAGCAGTAACCTCTCCTGCCCCCTTCACTGTAAAAACACCTTAGCTCTCATATTTCTGAGCATGTGTCGTGGTTTGACCCTGGCTGGATGCCAGAGATTCACCCACAAGATCTCCTGGAGAAAAAAGGAAAAAAAAAACCTGAAAAAAAAAAGGTTTATCACAGGCAAAACAAGACAAGCTACAAGTGGGGAATATAACAGATTTATTTATTTCTAACAGGAGCAGAGCTTAATGTCAGAAGCATCATATTAAAGGCAACCTTCTCCTAGCCCACCCCTCCTTCTTCTTACAACACGTATCATATTCCCTTTTTTCCTCCAGAAGACAAAAGGGGGAACAGGGATAGGGGAAAAGCCAGGCAAGTTGGTATTTTCTGACCAGTTTTAGGGTAGGAAACCATCTCTCTGCCTTTCATAAAGTCCTCTCTTTCTCATGAGAGAAAAAAAGTCTTTCATGACCCTTTTCCAAGTGAGCCCGGACCCAGGGACGACAGCTCTTCCATTCTCTGTTGCCCAAGAGTCACAGCACAGGATGCAGTCCTTTAAGTACTGGTTGTGCTGCTTCATTCATGAGCCCATCCCAAAGTACATCGATCAGATCCTACCACAGTGCAATTGTGTCACAAAACATCTGTCCTGGATCTCTGCTGGGCTCTGCTCCAAGTGCGTGTGGGCTCGAAGATATCTGCAGCTTTTCCAGCATGATCCTCCAGCTCCAGCATGGCTGTCTCTCTATTCCATGGGTTGCAGGCACACAGTCTGCTCCACCATAATCCGTTCCACACACAGCAGTGAGACGCCTGGAACACTTCCTCCCCCTCCTCCGGCCGCCCTAGCCTTGGTGCCTTCATGGCTGCTCAACCTCTCACAGCTCCTCTCCGGCCATCTTCTTTGCTCTTTTTGTTTGTTTTTTTTCTCCTTTCTTAAATATGTTATCACAGAGGCGCCTCTATCTCCCCAAGTGGCCTGACCTTGGGCAGGCAGCTGGGGCCCCAGCCAGGAACTGGCTGACATTACTTCTGCTAGTTAGCCCCCGACTGCCAGAAAAAAACCCCAATATTCAAACCAAGACAGCACGACAATATTAGACTGGTATAATTGTAATGAAAATCCACAGACTCCTAAAAAAATTTACAATGTATGCACAGTAGAAAGGGTCTATTTTGACTCACGAGGGAAAACGAGAAAAAATATTCCAGTCCTAGATTAGCTTAGCTACCGAATCCTAAAGTATAGAAAAAGCAGTGTTCTACTGGTGCCAGTGAACCACCTATTGATGTCTCATAAGACCATGTTTGTAATTATTTAACAGAGCAAACAAGTTGCCAAAAGGAGTAAGGATTCACATATAGATTAAGAGAGAAAGAATGGGTAGTATGTAATACTCTGGAAATTGTTGCTGCTTCTGAGACCTTGAACTGAGAAGAAGAATGCAGGCAGGAAAAAGGTGTAATTCAAGTGAAGACTTAAGATGTAGTGAATTTTCTAAAAGAAAGTGGTCTGTCTCCTCTTATTATAGTCAAGATTCATCTTTTGTAGTGCAGACACAGTTTCAGGAGGACAGTAAGCTTATTACTGCTGTCATATTTCCTTAAGAATGCTTGCACTGAAGAGTATCTGGACAATGGAGGCTGTAAAACACTTGTGCAACTTAGTGCAGAATTTCTACCTCTTTTTTCCCAGTGCTGCATTTTAAATATTGAAATCCCTTGTGGATAATGTCTTTCCTTTGTTACAATCTAATTTTGGGCAAAAGAAACGTGAATATGCACCTAACAACTAAATGCAATTTTCTTTCTTGTCTAACAAACAGGAACATTCACAGTATATAGTTATCTCTTTCCCCCCCACCATAGAGAAAAGTTAGTAAGTAAATAGAAGCCTAAACTGTCTCTAGTCCTGAATCCTGTCTCCATAAAAGTACCAAAAGAAGAACAACCAATCAACTAAACAAAACCGAAAGAAAAAAAGCACACAAAACCAAAGCAAACATGGACTGAAACTTCTCCAAGACATTCTCACCCTGCAGTAACATGCCATTTGAGGGGTTTTGTATTGAATTGTAACCAACAGATAAAATGTTAGTATGTTCAAAAAGTACTACTGCACAAATTTAGCCAGCCACAATTAAGAGCATCTTCTGGCAAGGAAATTTACAGCTTAATTAAAGTAATACAGATGAACTCTATGAACTTTCCTAGATTCACTGACTATTCTTTCTGATCCATTTTTTTCATGCTGTCTAAGTGCACTAGACTGTACAGAGAAACTGTCCCCTTTACTTGGGGCTGATGAGACCATATAGAG
This sequence comes from Pitta sordida, assembly GCA_013390025.1. NCBI lineage: Eukaryota > Metazoa > Chordata > Aves > Passeriformes > Pittidae > Pitta > Pitta sordida. The sequence continues at coordinate 8,915 of WEKX01000158.1, read as the reverse complement.
AATACTGCTTCCAGTTTGGGGTTCCACCCAGATTTCAGACAACTTATTCCTATACAGTAAGAAGCATGGTCAAAAAGTACTCAGACACCAGTAGATGGGACTGAAAGAAAATTCTGTAGAGATTACAAGACAGCTCCTCCTATTTATGTACCACCAGAAGATCGACTAGAGAACAGGGCTGTCATTCAACAGAAGCAATTTGGAAAATCGTTGAAAGACATTTAATAGACCTGGAGAAGCAATGTCGAAGAACAAAATTGGTGTGGGCTACTTCATTTTTCTGAGTGTAGGAGTGGAAACCTTTCTTCCATCCACAGCATCAGAAATTTATCTTTATCAGACCTATGGAAAACAAACCCAAACTCCACTATTATATTACAGAAACTTAAAGCTAGGTAATTACACAAAAAAGTTTAACACATGTTTAACTTCCAATATTAAAAAAAAAACCCTGAAAATTTCACAAGCTGATTGATCATTAAGATAATAGAGATTCAAAAGAAACTGAAACTCGTAAGTCTTTTAAAAACACTAGGGGGAAAAAATCAACATTCTTCATGTCTTTCAAGTTAAAATGCTCTTCAAGCAAAGACAGTACAGAAAATAGAATATAGACAATTGGAGGATGTTTTTAACACAATTAATTTTGAGATGCATTTTTAGAGCACCACAACAAAAGTGATCTACAAAGTGCAGATCTGTGAACAATGCTAGTTAACTGTTTAGGACCCAGAAGTGTAAGATATAGAAATCTTATTTATACACAAACCATTTTACTATCACAACATGCTTTGGATGGCCCAGACTGACACACTACTCTTAGTGGAACAGCTTCCCCATATAAAATTAAAGGTTGCATCTTCTACCATGAGCCTAGAGGCCTCACACTTGAACTAATGATTGGGCTTCTTCAAATACATTGGTAACAAAAAAAAAAAGAAAACTAAGAGTAATGTGGACCCATTACTACATGGAGGAAGACCCTGGTAACAGAGGACACAGGGAAGACAGATCTACTGAGTATGTTCTTTGCACTGGCCTTCACTGACAAGACCAGCCCTTAGGAATCTCTGACCCAGTAGAGTGGAGTTAATGAATGTTGGAAAGAAGGCTTTCCCTTGGCCAAGTAGGATTGGGTTAGAGAACACCTGGGCAAACTAGACATCCACAAGTCCATGGGCCCTGACAGGATGCATTTATGAGAGCTGGCAGACACCACAGCTGGGCCACTCGTAGTCATTTTTGAAAGGTTGTGGTGATCAGGAAAGGTGCCTGAGGACTGGAAGAAAACAGATGTCACCCTGGTCTTCAAAAAAGGCAAGAAGGATCCAAGGGACTACTGGCCAGTCAACCTCACGTCAATTCCTGAAAAGGCAACAGAACACCTCATTCTGGAGGCCATCTGTATCCACATGGAAGACAAGAAGGTGATCAGGAGTAGTGAGCATGGATTCACTAGAGGTAAACATGCCTGACCAACCTGACTGCCTTCTAATGATGAAACAGCTACCTAGAGTGGATGAGGGCAGAGCTACTTCAGCAAAGCCTTTCAACTTACTCCTCTTGCAAGAGGAACCAAAAGCAGCCCTGTAACAAGAAACATCAGCACAGGTCCACATCAATATAACTCTAACCACAGAGACCATCACTAAAAAATGTGATTGAGTGTGCCATGTCAAAATGAATAATCAGTACATTATTCCCTCACTGTTTTCTTGTGCATGTTTTTCTTCATGGCAAAATTACAGATGCAAGCACGAAGAATCCAGTAAGATCCAGATATCTTTTGTGATTAAGCACTCTGAGGGACTGCTATGATGCAAGGTGAGAGAGATGAGGAAAAAAGTGGTCAATTTAGCACCAGGAAAATAATCTGCAATAAAAACTTACCACCAACAGTCAAAGAGCACAGCCAAAATATGAAGATAGAAGGAAAACTTATTGCATATTAGGGAACTGCCCGATCCTCAACACATGCTACTTGTACATTTTTCCAGCAGCTCTGCTGGAGGCTCCATGACACCACTGTGCAAGGAAAGGGCCTCTTTCTAGTTAAAGCAACCCAAAGCTTTCCTATGGATAAGGTTGTACGTTGGTCACAGAATCACAGAATATTATGAGTTGAAAGGGACCCACAAGGATCATCTAGTCCAACTCACCATCTAACACCCGTGCAGAGACTGAAAGCCCATCCCAGAGCGGTAACATAACCTAGTTCCCTCTCAGTCTAGCAGGCCACTCTGAGCTGGAAGGGACCCAGGACCATCCAGCCCCACACCCCCCAGCTAGACCATGTCTCTGTACCAGGAGTTTCTGATTTAACACCTTCAAACATCCGAGTCTCAGAGACCAGCTCACGTGGTCCATCCACTCTACCTTATACAGTACTCTATAGTCTATATGCTTTATATAGTGGTATGGTCAACTTCGGCAGAAAATAATTTAAGTTAGCTTTAATAACTTTCTTAAAAAAGAGTCATGGTATAACAACCAGCAAGCTGAGAGAATTTAAAGACCAGTCTTCCCCAACTATCTCTCCCCTCTGTGGGAGGGGAAAGTAAAACTTAAAAGCAGAAAACCAAACTTGCCACGGAATAGCAGGAAACCACCAAAGAAGAGTTAACTATTCAGTCTTATTCAGAAGTCTCTCTTCTGCAGGAAGGTTTCTGGGTTTTCTTTTCTATCAACTCAGCCCTTCAGCAGAAGCAGACAGATCCTAAGGGAGATTCTTACTGAACTTCAAGTAAAGCCAAACTAGGTGACCAACCTTCATTTGAAATCACCAGCGTTGTGCTATTCAGACTATAAAAAGCAAAATATTGCTATAACAAGAAACCTAACTTGTGAAGGCCAATACCTAAAATCAAGTAGCAGAACTATGCACTTTGTAAAAGCTGATTTAATGAATGCAAATTTGTCATTTCACATGTCCAGCAGTAGTAGTAAGTTATACAGGCCTTTCTGTTGTTATGTTATGGTTATACCAGCATTACCGTCCCCTTTCCACCAGCATTCCCTTTTCCTAAACAAAAAGTATCCTCTCTACTATCATTCTTTGGTCGGTACACAGATTATGCAGTCAACTTACTTTTCTTTCTTCTCCTGTTTGTGCGCCTCCCTTGCAAGCTGTGCAGCTTTTCTGCTGTATGGATGGATAACTTTTTTCTCTTGCTTCCCTCCTTGGGTTTTTCTTAACTTTGGCTGAAAAGAAATCAAAGATACTACACACTAAATAAAACTAAATTAAAGGATAGACTGCAGCACACGCCATGACTAAGACTTAAAAGATTATGCACCAATGTCTCAGAAAGCCCTCAACTGACCGTAGCAGGTTATCAGTCCCACTCCTTCAATAACAAAATTAGTTGAGATCAGTACATGCTGTAACAAAACTACTATAGCACAGGAAAGGCTCCAAGAAATCTTACATAGTGACTACTCTCAAAATATCCATTTTGTAGACCTCTGCACCAGGAAACTGGTATTACCTCTCTGTATCTTCGCTGCAAATGTCCCTATTCAAGCTTCTGTATGACTCATCACAGAATCACAGAATATTATGAGTTGGAAGGGACCCACAAGGATCATCTAGTCCAACTCACCATCTAACACCCGTACAGAGACCGAGAGCACATCCCAGAGCATAACACCAACCTAGATGCCCCACAGTCTAACAGGCCACTCCGAGCCGGAAGGGGCCCAGGATCATCCAGCCCTACACCCCCCAGCTAGACCATGTCACTAAGCTCCTCGTCCAGTCTTCTCTTAAACACCTCCAGGGACGGCGACTCCACCACCTCCCTGGGCAGCCCATTCCAATGTGCAATCATTCTCTCTGTGAAAAACCGCTTCCTAACGTTAAGATTGAACCTCCCCTGGCGTAGCTTGAGGCCGTGCCCTCTCGTTCTGATGCATCTGGGTTTCTGACAAAGGCTGTATGTAATTTGTACAGCGTAACAAAATGGATTTTCTTGTCCCTCCCAAGAGACCATGAGAATGCCTCACACCTGGGAACAGCCGGGGACTTTCTTTTTTTAGCCCTTCATGCGACATAGAGAGGGGATACTACTCACAAATTTCAAAAATACTGTAACATTACGTTACTTTTCGGCGAAAAAGTGTCTGAGCGGAACTGAAAGGCTGCATGAAACAACACGTAATTTAACTGTGTGCAGAAAAAACACACGAAAGCAGGACGGCTTTCCTGCCTCGCGATAAATGGCAATCAATAAACGGAGACTTTTGTCTGCATTCGCATCAGCGCTTAGAGATGCGGTAAAAAAAATAAAAAACAAAGTAAAAAAAAAAGAGGTCAAATACAAACTTCCGCGAGCACCTGGGGAAATCCCAAGGCGCAGCACCACACGCGGACCGCGCTTCCAGCCCGGCCCAGAGGGAAAGACGGGCTCTAGTGAGCCGCAGGAGAAGCCCCCGCCGCTCCCCTGTCCCTACCCGTCTCCCTCTCCTTAACCCGATCCCTACCCCTGGCCCTAACCCGATCCCGATCCCGCCACACGCACCATTGCGAACAATCCTCCTTCCGCCGCCGCGGTGCCGCGCTCTCCGTGCTCCGGGCGGGCAACGCGGGCGGCGCAGCGGAGGTTCCGCAGCGGGACATGTGTAGGGTTCTCCCAGGAATGAAAGCTGGTGAGATACTGCATAATATCTTTGCTTGTCTTGCAGCTAAGGTGGTTGCTAAGAAGTTACCAAAGATTTAGAAAAACGTAAAACTTCTTCACCTCGAAACACTGAAGTCAAGTTGCTTAGGCAGCTGAAATAAATGCTGCTGCCGCCCGAAGCTTGAGATAAAGTAGAAAAATATTGGTGGCCAAAGAACCAGGTGACCGTGATGATGAAGAAATTTCTCAGCTGTTTTCTATGCAAAGAACGAGCTTAGCTCAGCTATAAAAAACGGCCCAGAAAAAGGTGACAACACTGGTGAGAAAACCAAGACGCCCTTTGATAAGAAAAAGAAACAACCTCAACATCTGGAGAGTCTCAAATTAGAATGTAAAGTTACAGGAGAGAGTGCTTCGGGATTCTGATCTTTCTTACTAAGATACAACTTTCTGCAGATGTAATTCATAATTTCTCTAACATCCCAAGGGCACTTGTCAAAGACTCTCTGTGAGTTAAGGTCACTGCTATTATGTTGAGATACTTTCACTTTTTGAATTATTAGTGAATTGTTCAGTTTAATGATAATTTAGTTTGATCTTTGTATGACAGATTGTGGAGTGTTGTTTTCAGCTCTGAGTATTGCCAGGTAATGTGCTGTCATTGAGACTTGCTGTTCTTCAAGCTACCAGAAGCAGTCAAAAATGCCTTAATATTAAAATGTGTGTGTGCTCCAGTACTAGAAACATAACAAATCTAAATGTTGAGGTGTCACTCAAAGCATTCATTACTTATTTTCTTCTCTCATAGCAATTGATCAAATCTGCAGTCTCGTCTCATAGCATGGTGGGCTATTAATATTGGAAATCCTGTACTAGAAGTGGATTTTTTGAATGTCCTTCTCCACAGAACCTTTCTAGGATGAAATTTCTTTTATGCTAAAACACTTTCTAATGCCCATCACAAATATCTCTGTCACTGATTCATGCCCACATGCATTGTATGTTCTTGTGCCAGTATCATCCTTTTAGCTTAAGTAGTACTTCTTTCGTCCGATGATTGTTTGTAAAAGAAAGTAGAAAGAATAGTTGGGACCCAAAAATATAAAGAAACACATTGATTTTAAAGATTGTGCCTAAACAGTATGCCCCCCCCCCAATTTTTTTTCTAAAAATACATAAGGAAAGTAGGATTATCTAAAGCAGTCTTCATTCAGCTTGTATTGGAATATTAGCTATTTGTGCACTTGCAATAAAACTGTTTCACAGATTTACAAAACTACTACAGAAGGCAGTGGCAGTAGCAATTTGAGATTTTAATCTGATAATAATTTAGAATGTAGCAGTCAGACAGGAAACTGAGCATGGAATTTTAAATACTCCATCCATGTAAATAAATTTAGAGCTATGCTGTTAAACAGCACAGGAACAATAGTAGCAAACTAGGGAATAGCTCTATTTTAATATCTCAAATCTACTTGGGACCATCAACTCACATTTAACTGAGGGATGCTGAAGAAAGTCAGGCAATTCTTTAAAATGACAGTGAAAACAATTTGACTGTGGGTCCCCACTCATGAATACAAACCAATGATGAAAAAAATTAGTTTGTAGGTTCTTTGTTCATTTGGAAGAACAGCTTGGAGACTTTAGAGCATACATGCCTGGAAATGTCTATTGGTATGCTACTTCCATTAGAATACCCCAGAGAAATTACTGTGATCTCCATCTAGTTTTCGTTTCACAGAGAAATGCTAGGTGGGAAGCAGGGCAAGGTGTATAACTGGTTTTATTTCTGAGCTGGAGGACATGGTGTGGACAGAAGTTGGAGCTGAGAGGTACCCACAGTGCAGGATTACTGAGACTCATTTTACTTAACCTTAAATTTTTAATTAGAACTTTAAGAAAGAAAGCACACTGTAGACATTTCTACTTAATGGGCAGCTCCAAGGAGGTATTCAGCTGGCCTTCCGTCATGACTGTAATGAGACCCTTGGGTGATCATACATCTAATTTGATGACCTACTTACAAACCAAAAACTATTCAGCATAAATGTGCATTGCTTTCTAGTCTATTCTTGCTCTTTTAATATTTTGTAACCTGAAAAAAAAAAGTAGCTTTTTAATACTTTACTGTCTTTGTCTACAAAGGATCTTTTGTAAAATGTCTTGGCAGCTATGTAGAATAATTGCTATATAAGTTATCCTTGATGTATTTATCCTGGGGAGAATGGAGGAGGAACAGACACAAGTATCCAAATTTGGCGTGTTAATATCTGGATCTTAATTTACATTTTTTGCATTAATTTTAATAATGCCATTGCAAATGCATAAGTTAAAATGAAGGGATATCTGGCTGTGATAGTCCTACTTACGGTGTTCAATGATGCAAAATAAAGCAGGTTTACTAAGGACACATTAATTATTCTTTCATCCTTGAACAGGTTTGCTATCAAACTCTAGTTAGTAGGAAATATCACGTTAAATAANCTAAAGTACATCATTCAGATCCTACCACAATGCAACTCTGTCACAAAATGTCTGCCAAGCTCAGCTCCAGCTCTGTGTTTCTGGGCTCTTATGACATCTGCAGCTTTCCAGGTTGATCCTCCATCTTCAGCATGGCCTCAGGTGGATTCTGCATCGCTGGTTTCTCTCTCTCTATTCCATAGCTTTCCCGGCAGACAGTCTTCTTCACTATGATCCATTCTACAAGCAGCAGTGAGACGCCTGGAAACTCTTTCTACCCCTTCTCTGGTAGGCCTGGTGGTGCCTTCATAGCTTTCAGCTTCTCACCCACTCTGCTCTGGCCATCTACTTTCTGTTACTCACTTTTTTTCCCTTTTCAAATATGTTATTCACAGAGGCATCTCTATCTGCTCGACCTTAATTCCCAAGGCAGCGACAGAGGCCCAGGCAGGAGCTGCTAACCCCCCCTCGCTTCCAGAGGAAGAAACCAAACTAAGACAAATATGTATATAAAGCAGTAACTACAATATGGTACTTGGGTTAGAGTAGCCATACAATTCTGATGAGACGTCATAATAAGGACAAAAGCAGGTATCAGATTTTCAGAAATTCTGACACCTACATGTCATGAATTCGACCAGTGACAGGTAAGAGACAGATTTCTGAATATGCTGATAAGTCCCACTTCCAGTGTTTTAACTGTATTATGTAATTAGAATGGCAGTTAAAATTATGATTAGCTTAATTTAAATGAAATACAAATTTTCTTGGGAATCAAACATTAAAACAATTAACAGCTACATTTAGAGGTAAGAAAAAAGAGCAATGAGATGGGAAACTATATCAGTGAGGGAACACTAAACAATCAGGCATAGCTTTGGCAGGATCTACCCTAGTCTGAAATACATAGTTCACCTTGTTCTCACTTTGGGCACTAACAGGACACGACTCCATTTGGTGACAGGAAATGCTGGTCCTTTAATCCAGAGGATCCTTTCCAGTGGAGCTGGAGCTGTTTGACAAGCCCTGGGCAACCTGTCTTTTCCTGAGGGAGTTAGGTCATTATATTAAAAAAAAAAAATTAAAAATGATGATGACAGGATCCTGAGATTAGTGCCAGGGCTGTGGGCTCCGTCCCTCTATGGGCATTCACTTAGGAGCTGGACTGGATGATCCTTGTAGGTCCCTTCCAACTCAGGATACCTATGATTCTGTGATTCCCTTGCCTTTTCTTCCTTGCCACCCCCATTGGCTTTGAACCATTTGCTTGTCTTCTGAATCACAGAATCACAGAATCACAGAATCAGTAAGGTTGGAAAAGACCATAGAGATCATCAAGTCTGGAGAAGGAAATTCCCACCATTTTGCTTGTTTGGGATGAACATGGCCTTTTTGTTCACAGGTTCCCAGGTTATTCTGAATTGGAAGGGACCCACAGGATCATCTAGTCCAGCTCCCAAGAGAATGCCCACCCAGGGATCAGGCCCACAAGCATGGAACCACGGGCAACACGCTCCATCCATCCAAGCCTCCCTCCATTATCTAGACCATGTCACTGAGTTCCTCATCAAGTCTTCTCTTAAACACCTTCAGGGATGGCAACTCCATCACCTCCCTGGGCAGACCACTCCAATGAGAAATCACTCTCTCTGTGAAANTCTCTGTGAAAAAACTCTTCCTAACATTCAGTCTAAACCTCCCCTGGTGTAGCTTAAGGCCATGTCCTCTTGTTCTGGTGTCGTCAGCCTGAGAGAAGAGATCCACACCCACCTGACTGCAGCCTCCCCTCGGGTAGTTCTAAATAGCAGTCAGGTCGCCTCTGAGTCTCCT
>WEKX01000156.1:0-12307 GCA_013390025.1 Pitta sordida | reverse complement strand
GTCCTAGTTATCTTCCCCTCCTTCCAATGGAGCCCTTGCAAGGGCTGCGGCAGCACACATAAACAATGCTTCCCAGGGTCCCGGCCCAGCCAAGCACACAGCCCTACTTCTCCCTGTCCAGCCCTCAGCAACTCTGTCTCCTGCCCCTGCCCACCCCATTCGAGCCAAGCTGAGCACTGATGAAGCAGCCTGAGCTGCAGCTGAGCCCTGACGAGCCAATGTTTCACATCAGGCAGACTGAACCATCCAGGCTCACACTGCTACTGTTCGCAAGCGAGCTCAGATGCCGCTTCCACTTGCAGAAGCAAGACGGGAGCTCCAAAGGGAAGGAGCTGGGTGGGCTAAAGGCCTCCCCACAGATAGCAGCCCTGCCACCCTCTGCCCTACCTCCAACCAGCATGTCAGCCCCCACAGGGCACTCTCAGGGCCCATGCTGGCCCAAGCTTGGTCCCAGGGGTGGTGCATGGCTTGCCATGGTCCCTCATAGTACCAGCCGCAGTGACTGGCATGCCGCTGCCGCCCTCCTGTGCCCAGAAGTGTGACCGCAGGCCCATTGCCTCCGTGCTGCCCTGCAGCGCTCCCCTTCCCCTTAAACAGTGAAAATGGATGGTGCTTGGAAATTGGGGGGACCAGGACAGCAGGCTCGGCCTGGCTCAGCAGTGCCTTGGCTTCTGCCTGCCTCAGCTCAGGTTGGCAGTGCAGGCAGGCAGTGCAGGCAGGCCCACCCTTGTGCAGCACAACACAGCTGTGCCCCTGCTGGCCAGCCCTAGGGGGATGGGGGGAAGGTGCCTCCTGCTGTCACACACAGACACAGACAATGGCAGCTCTGTCTTGCAGCCCAACAGAGAACGATTCCAGCCATGTAAAAACACACATTTATATTAAACCCATCCCAGCCAGGCTAGGCTGGGCGCAGCTCCTGGCTCCCTCCCATCGCCGCCCCCAGTGGTTCCCAGGCAAGGCCAATTTACATATTTGTGAGCTCATTACATATTCATGAGCTGAGTCCGCAGTACTATCTGCACGCACGTGCGGACCCATAAGTCGCAGAAAAATAATCTGCTATTAATTGAAACCACAGATATTCAGGTTATGAATAAGTACAGCTCACTGAACTTGATCATTCTAAATGTGCCAAACTATGGTGGAGAGTGGTGATCAACTAAAGTGCAGGGCTCTTCAGACAGAGGGATCTTGACAGGCTTAAAAAATGAGTGAATGAAGATACAGTCATACCTCTCTTATTCACACATTCACATTTGACACTTCACTGATCCACAGAATATCTCTCTGCAAATACAATTATACCCTGTCGTTCGTGGGGAACGGGACAGGCCACAGGCCTCACAAAACCCTAAATTCGCAAAGTAGTGCAGGTCATTAATATGCATGCATGCCACGCCCATTGCTCCACCCCCCCGGCACTCCAGAGCACTGCGGACAATTTTCCGCTCCTTCCCATGGTCTCCCTTGGCACAGGCGAGCAAAGGGTACTGTTTCTGAGTGGCTGCTGTGACCGTGTGTGCTCACAGCCCAAACTCCGCGCCACTGCTCCTTTCCCCCCCAGCCCCCTGGCCCAGCCCCAGTGCTCACACTGGCCTGGCCCCAGGGGCCCCACGCTGGCCAGGGCGCACTCACCCTGCCTCCATGACGGGGAATAGGTGTCCCTGAGCTCTGGTCAGCATTCTTGGAGTCTGGAAAAACCTTAACTTTGCAGCATTGCGACACCCCATGCGCTTATGGCAGGGCGGGGGCATCAGTATTGGAGTTTCTTTCCCTTTAACATCCACCGGTGCCGGTTGAGGCAGTGCTGCCCGGGCTTTTTGCAGCAAGGCAGTGCCACCCCTACAGTCCCAGAGGGCGGGGGAACAGAAGCCTCCTCCTGGTGCAGTGGCAGCGGTGTTGAAACATCCCACTGCTGTCCCGTCCCAGCACACAGCGCCTGCCTCACTTTTGTGGCACAGTTTCCCTGCGGCTACATCATCACCAGGTGCACCAGCCGGCAGTCCCCGGGCACAGACTGCAGTGCCTTCCCTGCCTGTAGCCATGGAAACAGTAACACAGACACACACACACAAGTACTGCCCGCTCGCAGCTCGCATACACGGGCGGGCGGGCAAGCCACACTCAGGGACCTGCCTTAATTAAGCATAGGCAGGTGGAACACTCATCCTTACCTGGTGCCCCAAGCCACACAGGTCCCTGCTTTGCCCTCCACAGTGGCCGTCACCGTCCCACAGCCCTCCAGGCCCTCCCTGCTGCCCCCAATCTAGAGCCCCTAAAGGCAGTTTGAATTTTATTAAGCCGTTGAGAAAGTCAGCACATACAGAGGTTCCACAACACTTTTTTTAAATTCTATAAATTATACGTACATACATACACTGTACATACGAATACATGGCATGTCTTGTGGCAGTGCTGCACTGGGTCTCAGTGGCCGCCTGGGACATAGTGCAGTGTGACCCTTTCACTGTAGGGACTGGGCACAGAGACACACACACCGGGTCAGGGGCCGAGCACAGTGCCGCAGGGTTCTAAACGCGAGGCTGAACCAGAGAAACCATGCGCCCTCCCTGCATGCCCTCCCTGGGGGGCAGGGCCCGGGGTGGGCCTGTCCCGCCTCACAGGGAGAGCTGGCACCGCCCCTCAGCAAAGCAGAAGCAGAGCGCATGCATTGGCTGTGGAAAGTCACAAGTCCCAGAAGCTGGACTGCAAGAAAATTGCTTCGCAAATGGGCGGGGTCGTAATGGAGAGGTCACAATGCAGCGGGGATTCACTGTGTTATTCAGCTATTCACAGAGGTGGTGTATAGTGCCATCGCGCTGCAGCATGGCACAGTCCCATGCTGCTGCAGCAGGTGGCCTGGGCTGCCTGCCTGCCCATGCCAGGAACGGGGAAGTCTACTGTAACACATGGCACGATGCAGTTCCGTTCTGCTGCATCAGGTAACCCAGGCCACCTGCCTGCCCACCCATGCCAGGAGCCTGTGTGTATGTGTGCATCTGTGTTACTGTTTCCATAGCTATAATTGATGGAGGCGATACCAGTGGTGGAAGGTGTGCTAACTGCAACAGAATTGAAGTGCCAAGTACTGTGTTGTTCCCAGGGGCTGCGTGCCCAGCACACCTGGTGATATACATAGCCCCAGGGAAAGCACTCCTGCAGCACAGAGCCTGCGGAATGCGATCGGGGACTTCCTGTCCTCAGGGACTGGCAGGCATATCGTCGCTGCCACAGTTAAAGGGAAAAAAGCTCCGACACAGATGCCCCCCACCACCATAAGGGGCCCTGAGCTGTTGCAGCATTGCAAAGTTACCATATTTATGTTCACGCCCATGTTTGGGACTTGCAGGAGACCCGTAACCAGTGAATATGGAGGTATGACTGTACCATGAAGTTTGACAATTGCAGAGTCCTCTACTTGGGGTCCAGTAGCCGTATGCAGGAGTACATGCTGGGCCATGACCAGCATTTTTGTCAGGGGAAAATTTAGGCATCTTGCTGGACAATAATTAGAAGAGTTGCCGTTTTCTGTCTTGAAGACCATCCACATGTAGTTCCATATAAGCAAGAATGTAGCTAGCACTTTAGGGAAAGTCTTAATTCCCCTCTATCAGCATTAGAGGATGGCATCACAGTCTGAACTTCCCTGTACGAGAGAAGTATTGACCAACTGGAGTGAGTTCAGTGGAGAATCATGAATCTGATCGCACAGAGGATAGCAAACAAGGTGAAGCTAAAGAAGTGGGTTAGTTTATGCTGGAGAAGGAAAGGGAAGTCTGTTATCTTCAGCTGCTTAATGAGATGATGTAGAGAAGAAGCTAATTGTTAGCAAACAGATTAATGAAGAGACAGACTTGACAAAATTTTTGCATTTTTTTAGAAATACCCTGACAAAAAGATGAAACAATGTCATGGTTTGGGGATGACTCTGATTGTGGGAGTACCTATTTTGTTTTTCTGTTGAAAAATCCTTTTCATTTTCTTCAGCTTTGCTGGATGGAAGGGGGGAGCAAGCTAGGGCAAGGTGGGCCGCTGCCCTCAGCAGTTCAGAGCTGGCCCAGCACTGGGTAGAGGCAGTGACGGTGACAGCTCTGGTGGGGGGACCAAGACCTCATGAGCAAGAGGTGGTTGAGGAACTTGGCAGGGCCCCCTCCACCACTGCTTGGCTGTTGCCTGTGGTGCTGGATGGGTGACAACAGCAGCTGCCTGGCAATGGGGGACCCCTCAGGCAGGGAGAAGCACGGTGGTGGCATGTATGCGCTCCTGGCATGTAGCTCTGCACTCCTAGTGGCAGAGTGGCTGAAGCTAGACTGCTGACCATGGTGGCGGACATCTTGTTGGTGGCCTGTTCCGTTTTTTGCCGGAAGTCGCTGCAAACTCTTTCATGTTTCCGGCCGCGACAATCCTACTCAGCTGCCGATTGGTGGAAGGGGAAGAGCAGAAGCAGAGCAGGGAAGGCAAGACTTTTTAAACCCAGTGCACGGCAGGCTTGCTCTCTTTCTTCCTGTCCTGATAGAGAAAGCTGAGACACAGACTTCCCAGAGCCACTCCCTGCCAACAGACACAGACACAGACATGTTCCAGCAGCATGTTCAGCACTCATCTACTTCCTCCACATACGCAGCAGGAAAGGACAGTTTCAAAACAATATTTTTCTTCCCTTCTCCTCATAAATTTATTTCATTCCCCCTGCTTTATTTTTTTTTCTTCTCTTTTTTTGTCCCTTTCCCCTTCATCTGTATTCTCTCAGTTAGGATGGAGTGGGAAACATTTACATATACAGTAATATCTCGCTGCATTGTGACTCCTCCATTGCGACCTTGCTGCCTTGCAAGAAATTTTTCTCGCAGACCAGTCTCAGTGATTCACTAAGCTTCCAGGTTGATGCATGCGCAGTGCCTCTGCTGTGCCAAGGGGCGGTGCCGGCGCTCTCTGTAGGACAGGACTGGCCCAGCTTCATGGGGATGGCGTGTGGTGCCTCCCCCTCACTATGGCGTTTATTGACCCATGGTGCCGTGCCCTGACCTCTGCCCCTCGCCTGTATTACTGTTTCCATGGCTATGGGTAGGGAAGGGAAGCACCCCAGGAAAGGGGGACTCGGCTGGCCACGGCAGTGGTGGGGCAAGCGCCGTGTGCTGAAAAGGTGCAGCGGCGGGACATGCCCATCCTGCCGCCACAGCTGCTGCCCGCCCACACCGCATGGGGCTGCACCTTACAGCCCCAGCCAGCTGGGGTGGCATGGGCATGGGCACCAGGGATGGGGTGAGGGAGGAGCAGCGGCGTGGGGTCTGTGCTGCTGGTGTGGCCTGGCCAGAGGTAGCGGCGGGACAGTGACACTGCGAGTCACTCCGTCAGGGGGGAGTGCTGTTCTGCTGGGTCATACGGCCATCACTGCCTCTCCCACACTCAGGACTGGGAGATATACATATTGTAGCTGCCACAGTTAAAGGGAAACAAACTCCAACAGCACTTCCCACCATAAGGTCTCTCAGTGTTGCAAACTTATGGTTTCCCAGGCTCCAAGAGAGCTGACCTGAGCCCGGGGACACCCCTTCCCCACCACGGAGGCAGTGCAAGCATGCATGGTGGTAGCAGCTACTAAAGCGGCGGCTTGGCTGAAGAGAAGCCGAGGGATTCTATGGTGGGTCTCCCCAAGCAGAGAGGGCTCAGAAACACTTCCCTTTGCTTCCCTGTGCGGGGAGAGCCCATGGGGAGGAGCACAAAATGCTCCTCCGTGCTCCAGAGTGGCTGAGGGTGGAGCGATGAGTGTTGCCTGTATACATATATTGACTCGCCCATGTTTGCAAATTTGACAGTTTGCGAGACCCTGACAAGACCCTTTCCTCGTGAAGGGTGAGGTATTACTGTATATACACAGAGCAGTTGTGAGGGAACGGATCTGAGCAGGTCCCACGAATTATGCATTCCGTGAAGATACTGAACCCATGAATATTCAAATACTCCCCACATATAGCCACATACCCTCCACTACTTATGTCTGGAGGGCAGTCCTGGGAGCACTAGCTCACACTGTAGCACCTCATTAAAGTGGAGGAAACACCTTTTGGTGCCTCCCGGCCGTGGAATCCAGGGATCCAGGACATTATGCACACGCATATGCAGTTGCACAACTGAAAATCCAACTGGGACTAATTGAATACAAGAATAGGCAAACCATGAGTATGCAGGTTTTCTCTGTATATAGGTAGATAAATAAAAGGGGTTGTTTTTCTCTCAATCCATCCTGCCTAGAGTTCTATTTTATATAATTTTAAGAATAATCCATAACTGGCTTCTATAAAACAAAGATACTTGAGAAAACTGAAAATGAATATAAAAGTGAATGTAAATGTCTGCTTTTTGATACAGCTGATTCCCCACTATACTATCTTAAATCTAATCTTAAATGCTTGTATTTTCTACCTTTAGTATTTTCCTGCAAGTGAAACAAAAGCTTTCCAGAAGCGTGTTCAGCTGTTTGTCTCCAAAGACCTTCACGTTTTTCTCTCTCTCCTTTATCACTTCCACTCTTTTATTTCAGTATCTTTTTCTATTCTATCTCATTTACTATCTTCAGCCTTGAAGATGGAGAAACAAGAAAAATTGTTTGGGAGAGAATAATTTTCCTATAGTGGTCAAGTAGATTTTCTCAGTGGTTTGACTGGATATGTTCCTCTGGAACTCCGTTTCGGACCAACATTCTTCTACATTCATCCATCAGTAGCTGAAAGCAGATGGTTGCAGCAGGATATGACTAGGGCAAACTCCTCAGATTGTCCCTCATCATCTAAACAATTGCTTATAGTCTCAGAATTTAGTTTCCTTTTCCATTATGTTGCACAACCTTTCCATTGCAGTCCTTGGGCAGAGTGTACAGCATTACAGTACTTTCTAAACTGTTGGTGTTTGCAAAATCACAAGTTTCCACAGCTTAAGTAGACACTATATGAAGAGCTGTCTGTTACCTGTCCTCCGTCATTTGAATTTTCACTGGTACATCTGCCGTGACAGTATACATAATTACTTATTTTCTAATTATGTATTTTCCATGGGTGGTCCTTCTTAAAACATTTTAATTGGACTGGGTTATGAAAAAAACCAACAACCAAAGGTCTGGCTGACACGTTTAAGTTGGCATCTGCAAAGAGTTGTATACTGTTCAATTGTTTCAAATGGGGAAATAAAGAATTCTTTATATGTTTTGTAGTTACTTGAGTAACATGCAAAAATGCAAGTACAGTTGGCCCTCTTGCACTTTGCGCCCCCCACACTGCAGCTTCACATCTTAGTGGCATGATTTTTCAGCAATGTAGGAGGCCCCTTTTTGCAACTGCGCATGTGCAACCTTGCACGCATGAATATTCAATTAGGCACTCATGAATATGCAAATCAACCCTCACAGCCACCACAGCGGCCCCAGCACTTCCTCCTGGCTCCAGGACAGCGGCAGCAGTGGCACTGCCACTTTCCCTGGCCCTGGCCCCAGGATGATGCGGCGGCAGCCGCGGTGGGGCCACTCCTCCCCCGCGGTGTGGCGGTGGTGGGGCTGCTGCCTCGGAGCCGCCACCGTGCAGTTATGAAAGATTTACACACTCTCAGGTGTCTGAGACTTTCTTGAGTGGCTCTCCAAGACCTACTTGTCTACCTCAAGGTCTACCCACCCTGAGAGACACCGGGACAGTGGCACATGTCCCTGGCCAAGCTGAAAAGAGGGTTTTCCTAGTGTGGGGTGGCTGCAGGCACCGGGGAGGGCCAACACAAACACTGATACACAGCAACACAGTGCTGAAACAGTGCTGGGGGGGGCCTGTGAGGGTGCGGGGCAAATTTGCATATTAATAAGCTGCTATTCAGTGCAGAAGTAGGGCTTTGCAGGACCTGATTAAGCTCTCGTGGCCATGATATAGGAGACCTGACTGTATTTTGAGCTTTCTAAATAGAACTTCATTTCATCCCTTTCCAAGTTAAGATTTGTTCTTAATCTAGCAAACATCTGAGCATTTTTAATTCAAGAGTCTTAATTTTTATGCTCTAGAAATTATTTAACCTTCAGAAAAATATTCAAGTTTAGGAAGAATGCTCACACTGGCTAATCATTTTGTTTGCTTATTTATAAAAATATTGCATACAATCAAGGACAGGATGATCTTTTAAGCAAAACAGAGGATCTGAATCTGTTCTTGAGTCAAAAGCCCTATATTCAGCCTGAGGATAATTTGTCCAACATTCTTATAGTTGATAGACGGGTCCTGGATAAAGATCTGAGTTTAATTCTCTTCAGAGTCTCTGAACAGAAGTACCTGGAGTTTTAAACACTTTGGGTCTTTGGAGATTTGAAGCTCCACTTCCAGTCCCTGTTGACCTCTGTGAATTTGCCTCTCATCTTATTTTGTGACAAAGTGATTAATGGTAGTAAAACTGCTACAGATATTCCCAAAGCTTTTCCTTGCTTTCTTTAAGAAACAGTACATGAGTTTGAGGTTACACAGAAAATCCTATTAGACCTGTGCCACCCTTACTGCAGACTTACCAACAGACTTACCAAATGGAAGGTGTGGTAGTAACAGAGCCACTGACACAGCGTGTGTGATGGAGTCTGACACACAAGGACATACATATGAGTGTCATTATGTTTATAATCCTAGGGCCAGGAACACTCAAATTAGAAACAGGGAAGTGAATTACAAAACATGTAAGTCCAAGTCTAAATCAAAGATTACTTGACAAAAAATATACAATCACTAGGTGATCCAGAATCTAACCATAGGTTTCTGTCCTGAGCCTATGTATACCAAGAAAATTCCCAGACACAGCAGCTATTAAGGAAGAATTTGTTTTCCTGCCTACCTGCTGCTTTGGCAGCTGTCATAGGTTAACACACATGTACCTGGTTTTCTTTTTGAATTTTTTCCATTTTCTCCTGGGGTGGGGGGGGCGGTAGCACAGTGCAGCCCTTACCTTGCCCTGGCCCCCCTCACCTCCCCCAGAGTGCTGCGAGCTGTGGGAGCACATGGGCAGGCGCAGAGCAGAATAGCACAGTGGATGGGTCCTGGACTGCCACAACAGCATGGCGCACAGCGGCAGAGGCACACCCGCCCGGTTCCCCACTCGAGCTGTCGGCAGCCATGTGGAGATCTGGAGGTGGCCATGATGATGACATAGAACACTGGCTCTTCTGGAGTTAGCAAAAGACAGACAAGATCGGCGGCTCGGAGCACTGCTCTACGGGAAAGAGAGGACACTACCAGGGGAGGGACTGGGGAGCTTTTAAAAGCTACAGCGTGAGACAGACTTGCTCTTTCTCACACTAGCTTCACCCATTGGGAATCATCTGCCATCCCAGCTCCTGCATCTCGCTCCTGCTGCCATATCTCCCAGTTGAATCCATGGAACATCAGCATCATCCATTACCCCTCGCTAATGCCCATCCTTCCCTAACGATAGCTGCAGACATCGCTACCGTTTTTATCTATATTTTGCTGTTGTTGGGATTTTCTTTTGGGTATTGGTGTTTTGGTGACGGTTGGAGTTTGAGGGATTCCATTGCATTGGGAGTGGGGCCCATCGCGTGTTGGGAGGGAGGAGCCCTAGTTTTATGTTCACTGCTGCTGATATCACTTGTACACCAATTATTCCCCATATATATTCCCTGTTCCTTTTTTTGTAAATAAATCCTGTTACATCTCATCCAAGGAGTGATAAATAACCCTTTACTGGTCCTAAACCAAGACAGCAGCCCAAAACAAACCTTCCTGTCCAGCTGGACCCTGAGGCTATGTCTCTCTCATAATGTTAGCCTTAGCTCTGGCTTACAGGACCCTTTCTACAGCCCAGCCTTCCCCTTGGCAGCCTCTTTGCAGCCCCACCCTAAGTCAGGCTTCATGTCTCTCTGACTATAAATAAGCTGAGATTTGTAACAGAAAAGTAGTGCTTTTGCTAAGAGAAGGGGAAAAAAACCTGCCAGTTCTAAGTTTGGGGAGGTTAAGCAATTTTTTGCCAGTGAGTTTTCAACTGAGTGTTTTAACTCGTTCAGCTTATTGTCTTTGTCAGCTGCGGGCAGTGAACTCCATTTTCTTTCAAGCTGGGTTGTTATATAGGAAGATCCTGGTTAAATATAAAGAGTTCCCTGGTGTCCCAAGCCGCTTTTTCTGATTCCAGTGCTCTCACATTTCTTCTTCCAGTGCCTTACAACTCATGTATGAGCTCATCTACATCGAGCAGAACTGTTGCAAGGAACAGTAAAAACTTTTTTTGGCACGAAACAGTCAGAGTGAGTCAGACATCAACCATAGACGGGATCAGTGACAGCCCTTGTGATAATCGCATACCATGGTTAACAGAGGCAAAGAGGATGATGCACTAGTTCTTGTTGCATCGTAGTCTTGTTGTATACTCCTGAGAGTATTATTTTTGCAGGATGGAGTGGAGAGATATAGGAAAAGTTGGTGATATATCTGCTGCCAAGTTTCAAAAAAGTGACTACCAGCTGCCTTCATCAAAGCAGCTACCAGATGTTGATCCCCTAATCCTGGCTAAACTCAATAGCAATAAAGGCAGTTGTATTTTGTCTGCAGGACTATAGTTAGAAAAAAAGTACAGTCAAAACTGCTAGATTTGGATCCAAGGAATGTGGTGTTTATTTGGACGAATCTTCAAAAGCCACAACAAGGTACTGCACCAAAGCCACAGTTCTAGGCTGCTAGATTTTGGCATTCAGGACAGTGATCAAAATAAAAGGGCTCTGTCTTACTTTACTGCCATACATTCTTGCTATTTCTTCAAGCAAACAGAACACAGTGAATACACATACAAACAAAGTAAGCTGTGTTCAGTATTCAGCAATGCTTATTGAGTGGTTTTGGGCATAGAGCCCATGGTAATGAGTGGAAAACTTTGATCAGGACATCTGTGGCCTGCACAAATAATTTCATGGGATCTGCAATTTTGCCAGGAACATCAGTTGATGGCCCTATTAGCCAGGGATGTTGGAGCCTTTCCTCATTCTGTACATTCTCCAAGCACACTCATGAAGTTGAAGTAATCCATTTTTATCGGATAGAAAGCTCCAAAATGGCATATTCAAGGACATCTGAGCCCTTAAGTTTACCTTTCACATTTATCCTGCTTCACTGGTGTTGTGGTTTAGAGTAAGATTATTCCCTTCCCACCAATTCCAATTAAATTGGTCTCTTTCCTCAAAGGGAAATGAAGAAGAAAATGAAAAAATTATTTATTAACTGAAGTACAGAGATTTATAACTAAAAGTCCTCTTACAGGGAGTTGAGGAACAACAAGATAAAAAAAATAAACCTGTTGTTGTCCATCTGACACTGTCCAATATTTTGTCCTCCCCCAGACCTGGGGTGGGGGAGGGGAAGGAGGGGCCAGAGCCTTATTCCTGGCTAGATGTGGAGCCTTCTGACGCAGGTAGTTGAGATTCTTGGGCTTGCCAGCCCAAGAACTGTGAGCGCATTGGTGCCCTGTGGGTGACCCCTACACATGTACTGAATTTTCACTTTAATTCTTGACCCCTTTACTTTGTTCTCAAATACAGTCAACCCTCTTCCACTTTGCACCCCCCAGATAGCGACTTCACATCTTCGCTGCATGATTGCATGAAAGAGGGCCGATTGTATTAAACAACTAGATAAGAGCAACATATACATTACCAATACTCTGCTTCTAGCTAAAGCTCCAAAACTAATATAGTGGATGCCTGGCTAAGAATTTACGGATAGTTTTCTTTTGCCATAAATTCAACATTAGAAGAAAACATCCAGAACAGCTGAAATGGCATAGCCTTTGGCTGAGGTAAAAAATGGAGACATTTATAATATCTAAGAAAACTTATTAAATTGTCCCAGCTGGATTTTGAAAAATGTAAAAGAGAATTAGATGTAAAAGAGATTAGAACTACAGTAAGACCTCTCCACTTTGTGCCTCCCAGATAGCGGCTTAACCTCTATGCGCTGTGATTTTTCCACAACTGAGGAGGCCCATTTTGTGAACTGACTCTCGTGAATATTCCAATAAGACAGACATGAATATTCAAATAAACCCCCACACCATGACACATGGACCATGGATGCACTGGGCTGCCTGCACCGTGCCCACCCCACTCTGCTCTGCTCCGCTTGGAGGGAGGTGGCTGTGGCAGGTCTGCTCCAGCAGCTTCCACCCCACTCTTCTCTGAGCGAGGAGCCTTCATGCAGTTATGAAAGATTTACACACTCTCAGGTTAGACATGGTGTCCGAGACTTTGTTGGAGTAGATGTCTACCCTGGGTATGGAGACACCAGGTCTA
>WEKX01000154.1:932-15543 GCA_013390025.1 Pitta sordida | reverse complement strand
CACTCTCTGAGCTTGTACATCCAACCAATTCCTAAGCCAGCACATAATGCTCCTTTCGAAACCACGCTCTGAGAGTTTCTTCTGAAGCTTACCATGGGAAGCCGTGTCAATGGCTTTACTAAAATCCAAGTACAGAACATCCATGGCCTTTCTATCATCAAGCAGGTGAGTCAGCAGTTCATGCAACAGTTGGATTTTTTTCCCTCACGAATGCAACAGCACCAGATGGGGCTTTTGCCCTCTTCTGATTTATCTTTAATAAATTTTCGTTACTATTTTTTGGCAGGGGTGGCGGTTTGGGCAGAGCTGAGCCACGGTGCAGAGTCAGTGGGTGCGCTCCCATCCACCCAAGAGCACTTCAGGATTAAACCTCCCACCACTTTCTGGCCCCTAGATCTGGCAACTCCCATCCCCTGCCACCTCCTGGACCCCAGATCCGGCAGCTCTCATCTGCCACCACCCTCCTGTCTCTAGACCCTGTATCTGGCACGCCACCACCATGCTGCTGTGCCCAGAAGAGCTGGCACAGCCCCGTTGCTTCCACACTGCCCACCCGACAGCACTTCCAGTTCCAGGGTGATGGTCGCAGTTGNGAGCTGAGCCACGGTGCAGAGTCAGTGGGTGCGCTCCCATCCACCCAAGAGCACTTCAGGATTAAACCTCCCACCACTTTCTGGCCCCTAGATCTGGCAACTCCCATCCCCTGCCACCTCCTGGACCCCAGATCCGGCAGCTCTCATCTGCCACCACCCTCCTGTCTCTAGACACTGTATCTGGCACGCCACCACCATGCTGCTGTGCCCAGAAGAGCTGGCACAGCCCCGTTGCTTCCACACTGCCCACCCGACAGCACTTCCAGTTCCAGGGTGATGGTCGCAGTTGCCCTTCCCCTTAAACGGTGAAAATGGAGGGTGCTCAGAAACTGCAGGGGGCAGGGGGGCAGGCAGGTGGGGTTAGTTTACATATTCACAAGCTCTTTACATATTCATGGTCTGACTGAGTTTGTGGTGTTATCTGCCCATTTTTGGGGGCCCACTTTTCACTGAAAAATAAACTGCAATTTATCGAAACTGCAGCTATGTGGACCACAAATAGGCAGGGGTTTACTGTATTTATAAGACAGAATGCTCTTTAGGGAGGACTTTAGCAGTGGTAAGACCCTGCTCAAAGACACAAATGCAGATCTGAAGAGATACAGAACATAGGAATATAGAACATTGGAACAGTGGGTTTATCACTTCATTATGCAGTCTGTTTAAGGTAAAGTTCAGTGAGAAGATCATCAAGTTTCACCTTTTAGATAACTGGGGATATGTAACTGGGATTCTCCTTCCTTCATTTACTCTGAGATAGTGTGGGGTGCTGGCACAGTACTGTGGCATGTTGCAAACAGACAAGGTTACTGCAGGAGGTAACAGCTGAATCCCAGGAACATCTTAGCTCAGTTCAATGAAATCACAAAAATCTTTTTTCTGGGCTTTGTAATGAACATACAGACTTAAACTATATCACATAAACTTTGAAGTGAAGTTTTTTAACTAGGAATGACTGGATGCTAAGACTTTTTTTACAGTAATGTTTTCAGGGTTTTATAAATCCGCAACTACCTGCGGGGAGGTTGCAGCCAGATGGGTGTGGACCTCTTCTTCCAGGCTGATGACACCAGAACGAGAGGGCACGTCTCAAGCTACGCTAGGGGAGGTTTAATCTTAATGTTAGGAAGCNCGTTGCATTATTATTTGGTTTGGGGAGTTTCAATTTTTGTTTTGTGGTGTTTTTGTTTGGTGTTTCTGATTGGGTGGGTTTTTTGGTTTATACTTAGATTTGTCATCAAACAAACCCTGCTCATAGTTGTTTTGTCCTGACTGACTGATTGACACCAAGGAATATTGGAAAGATAATAGGGCCATTCATGCGAATTTTAAAACAAGATCTTAATCTGAAACAGATTAACGCTGTTGTGGAAAGCTGACTTATCCAGACCAGCAGACTCAAGGGAGAATCCATCAACACGGGTAAGAATATCTCTTTAGCTTCCATGGAAGTCAAGACAAGAAGAAGAAGTCAATAAGTCAAGGCATGGACAATTTCATCCAAGGAAAATCTCTCTGTATTTGACCACATTTTTAAGGAGGCATTCACGTAGTTTTTGTTAAGTGCTCTTGAATTGTAAGGAGCTCTGTCTCCTGGGATTTACCTCAGCCTGGAATGAATTTATGTGGAAAAACATTTACTGGGGAACAGAAAATCCCATGGATATTTGATTTAGAAACATTTTCCAGAAAGTAAGCATTGAATTAAGTATTTTCTTGATAGAAATGGCTGTGGAAGAAACTGCATGTAGCTTCTAAAGAACCACACCTAATTTTGGGAAACAATTACAGGGAAGAGAAAAGAGAAAAGGCCATGATAATAGCATTTTCCATAAATGGCTTGACGCTGGAGGACAAAAGTAGTCAAAATCACTTCACGTAGCTGTGTCAGAGAATGACACAGCTCAGACCCTCAATGCTGGACAGTCAACCGGAACAGCAGTAGGTTTTCAGTTTTCCTGAAACACTCCTGGTACATTCAGATCTGCGAATATCTTCTACCTTTTACTTCCCATTAACAATCCCACAACAACGACACGTTTGTTGGAAGCTGCTGTCAGAAAGGAGCCTTTTGCAAAGGATTCTTGCCCCCTTACTAATTTTCTTTAGCACACAGCTGAATAAACACATCATGCAGTGGGTAAGCAATTGGCTCACAAGTCAATCACAGAGGGTAATAGTGAATAGGGTGACATCAGACTGGTGGCTTGTCACTAGTGGGGTTCCACAGGGCTCCATCTTCGACCCAGGGCTCTTCAACATCTTCATTAATGACTTGGATGCAGGACTAGAAGGAAATACTAAATAAGTTTGTTGACAATATTAAACTGGGAGGAGCTGTTTACTCCCTCAAAGGTAGGGAGGCCCCGCAGAGAGATCTGGACGAATTAGAGAACTGAGCAATCACTGACCATGTGAAGTTCAACATAAAGAAGTGCCAGATTCTGCATCTGGGAGAAGGCAACCATGGATGTACAGAAAAACTGGGGAATGAGATGCTGGAAAGCAGTAACATGGAAAAGGACCTGGGGTTGCTGGTCAAGGCCAAGTCGAATATGAGTCAGCAGTGCCCTGGCAGCCAGGAGGGCCAACATCTCCTGGGGGGCATCAGGCAAAGCATCACCAGCCGGTTAAGGGAGGAGACTGTCCCGCTCTGCTCTGCACTGGTCTCATCATAATGTAAGAAATGTAAGGCACCATAATGAAAGAAAGATATTAAACTCCAAGAGTGTGTCCAAAGGAGGGCAACAAAGATGTTGCAGGGCCTTGAGGGGAAGCCATATGAGGACCAGATGAAGTCACTTGGTCTGTCCAGGCTGGAGAAGAAGAGACTGAGGGGAAACTTCACTGCAGTTACAACTTCCTCACGAGGAGAAGAGGAGGGACAAACAAAATCTCATCTCTGTGGTGGCCAGTGATAGGACCTGAGGGAATGGCCTGAAGTTTTGTCCAGGGATGTGAGGATTAGGTATTAGAAAAAGGCTCTTCACCCAGAGGGTGGTTGACTACTGGAACAGGCTTCTCGGGGAAGCCGTCACAGGGCCAAGCCTGACAGTTCAAGAAGCCTGCAAATGATACTCTCAGGTACATGGTGTCTTGAGGATGGTCCTGCTCAGGACTAAGGGTTGGAGTCAATGATCCTTCTGGGTCCCTTCCAACTTGGCATATTCTGTGATTTGGCAATTCTATGCTCGAACTGTCCCACTTGTTACATTGTAACAGATAAGACATTTAAATTTTTTCATATGCTTACTCATCTTAATACAGTGGAATCAATTGAAACAGATTTGGGGGAATACCAAATCTTTCTAATCCTTTTAAACAAGAGGAAAGGCAGAAATTACTGTTTTCTCCATATGATCTAATAGTGATGCTATATATATTAAGTGCCTCATTTCTACTCTAGTCAAAAACCCTATCTATGTTCTGCTGCCAAGCATAAATAACAAGCTTTGCTTCACAACTTTTAGCAGAAAACAAAGAACAAGTTAACCTATGTTCAACGGGACCACACAAACATTTGCTGCACACGTTCAGCAGCAAGCAGACCAATATGCACATAACTTGGTCCCGGGACTCACTTTTGATCTGGATCACATTAGACTGTGCTTCCTGTTGTTATTCAGGATTGTACCCGCACTTAACTATCTGTCTCCCTTTACAATAAGATGGAAGTTGCAGGACAGATTACTTCAATGACATTCCAGTTCAATGACCTGCACTTTTATGAAATTAAACCTAATTAAATCAAAGGTCCTTTTCTATGTTACACTATTATATATCCACTCCCTTCACTGCAGGCACATTAATTTGATGTTACTTTTATTCCATTTTAATGCACTATGAGTATCAGAGCAGTCTTGCCATCTGACACTATTTTTCACTAAGTTCTATCTTATCATTTGCAAATTCTTGGCATGTTAAAATGTTGATTAAACATCCCAAAGGGAAGGAGGCAGGTAAAAGTGAAAAGAGTGAGAAGATAAGATATGAAAACTCTGACACTCATGTTTATTTCACAGATTAATTTTTGCAAGCAATTTGATTTCTGAAGATTTAGAAGGTCAGCTATATTTGCTGCAGTTTATTTAGAATATAACTTCAGGATTTCAAATAGGTATTAGCCCCAACTAATTATATTATCCAGTCTCATTTTTTCTGTTTCACAGGATAAATATTTTGATGTAAAGTTCTATAATTAATTCTAAAATATCCTTTTACAGAAGTTATTGTTGTTCTTTTGATCTGACACTATTGCACAAACACATCATAGGGGGATGTCCAAATAATTGGGCTGAGAAGAATTAAGTTTTTAAATACCACTCAGTTCTGAAGATGTTGAGAGGTAACTCAGCACACCTAGCCCAACCTTCCTACTCAAACAGTGTCACCAGAATTTCTGAGGGCTATGTCTTGTTGGATTTTTAATTTCTCCAAGGACAGAGACCCAACATTCTCTGGGAAAACTGTCCCACAAACAAGTTTCATAGTAAAAAAAGTACCAACCAAAAAACCAAAACCAAACAAAATCAAAAAGTAAATACACACATAAAACCCAAAAACAAAACCAAAAACACCACACCCAAAGAAACGTCTCCAAAAATCTCCAAAACCCCCCCAAACAAAACAAAAAACAACAAAAACCCCCTTTTTTGTATTTTACCCTATGCCCTTTTGTCTTACTGCTGTCTCTTTACCATCTTCATGGTTCTTTATCAGACTTGCTCCAGTCTTTTCACATCTCTCTTGTACTAGGGAGCCTAGTATAGGACCCAGCACTCCAGATGAGTACAGTTGTCAATGTACAATGCCTTGCCTCATGCAGCTCTCAGTGCTTTTGGCGGGTGTTTGGTTTTTGGGTTTTTTTTCCCTCAAAAGCATACGCTTTTTTTTGCCACAAAACCAGATACTGGTTCATAGTGACTTTGGTGTCCACCAGGCCAAATGCTTTTCTGTCAACCCCCAGCCTCTCTTTATCAGTGACATTAATCTTGTCCAAATGCAGAACTNTCATGGGCTGAAAAGTTGTTGATGCCTTAAACATTGTCAAAATCATAGACAGCCTTTTTGTAAAGATGCAAAGAAGCAAGTGCCCGTTTGCAACCACCAAAGCATTCCCCCACCTTCACCAGCAGGGAGACAACAGGACAGAGGTAGTTGAGAAGGGGTCATAATCCATCAAGGACCCCCAAAATCACCCCCAGACTCATTCCTACGGCCACCGCCAGAAGACTGCACGTGATCCAAGTGAGGCAACAAATCCAGAGATTATTGCAAGAGACTGTAAAACTTCTACTCTCCCAGGGGAGGTGCCTGGCATCTCCTGAATATATTTTAATCCATTGGACTCTATGTTCTGTAGGACCCTCATCACCAAGTAGACCAGAAGAAGACCCACAGGACACTACTGGCTTCCACAGGGTGGTGATACTTTTTCTATTAATCTGTCTCTGTCACGCTCTTTCTTCTTACACCTCACACCCTTTTCTTATTTATTTCTATCTCTATCTCTCTCTGTCTCCCATTTACTGTTAAATAAAATCCATAGTAATGAATTTGGCATGTGGCCTTGTTTGCACCTTAAGTCAGACTGAAACATTTCCAATCGTTTTAATAACCGGATCATAACACATGGGTCAGGTCTCTCAGCACTCGTGGATGCATGCCACCATGTTCTAGAGGCTTATGTATGTCTAGTTTCTTTCAATATTTCTCGTACCAGGTCAACATTTCTGGTTGACCAAAAAAAAAGTCACACTCTTCAAAGAAACACTTTTTCCTTTTCTCCAAAATTCAGCTTTAACAGCCCACAGAGATCATTTCAAAGGGCAATAGTTAAGAGCCTTACAAAAGCATATGTGGGAGAATTATGTATGCTGTCTCTCAGAAAAATCTCCCAGCATGGTGAAATCTCTTCTCTAAGGGAATGTATACAGCATAAAGTGTAGCACATACCTTAAAGGACTGTGTTCGCTACATAGCAGATCTGGGTCCAGAGACAACCATACCATTACGCTCATGCAGAAGCCAGACTGATGACCTGCAATATACCTGGTACATCTCTGCTGTGTCCTGTACTCATACCTGTCCAGTTGTCTCTCAGGTATTTAAAGTAACTGTTAATACCTAAACCACATGCTGTCTTTGGCCTTGAATCCACAAAAAGAAAGAGGTAAAGTAAGGTCAGATATGATTATTTTCTGAAGCCCTGAGAATCTGCTCATGCTCACAATTTCTAAGGAAGGAGGGGTGCAGCAAATTAAGCACATTGGCCCTATGGCACTTTGTCACACAGGGGCAAGGCTTTACAGCCCTCGGCAGAAAAGGAGAAATAAGGAAATAAAATACTTGGGATGGAATGAGAAGAGAAGGGAAATGAAAGCAGCTGCCAGAATTGAGCCCAGAGGCAGAAGGTCTGCTAGTGACAGACGGTGGTGACTAAAACACTGCTGGAAGGAATGACCATATATTTATAATAAATAAGCTATATTTATTTATTTGAGGTTTATCAGTTCCTGTGTATGCTCCTAACAAAGGTTCCTTCGGCAAAGGTTTTCGTGTTGCTTGCCCATCTGCATAGGTTCAGTGGTATAAGATGTGCCTAGTAAAAATAAATCTCCCTCAGTAAAGTCCTCAAAGAGTATCTTGTGTCCAGTTAGTATTTCAGTCCACAAAGAATGGAGGCAAATCTATTGGTGCCATGATCATTTTTAGCAGTGGAACAGAAATGACCTAAGCTCCAGTTCTCTAGTAAGTGGTCAGTTGATTAATAAACTGAATAATGTGAATACTGCTTCTTTTCCTTCTGGCATGGTAGAATTTTTTCTTTTCTTGGTCAACTTATAATATATAAAATGTAGTTTGTAATTTAACTCCACTGAGAACTTTATTGTTTCAAAGGTCCCCAGTGAGGCTGGAGACATTACATAGATTCTATCAAATATTCCCTTCCAATTCATACCCTGAACTGTTAGAGCTGTCACATAAAGACCTCCTATAATTGACAAGTAAGGTGATTCCAGTATGGTTACACATGTCCATTTTATTATTTTCACTTAATTTAAAAAAATTATTTCAAAAAATTAATTTTCTTATGCAATATCCATCCTCTATTTGAGATCAAGCATTAAAATATCATCATGCCACGCCCAACATGCAGACTACCTTGTGGTTTAGTTTTCACAGAATCAGAGAATCACAGAATATTTTGAGTTGGAAGGGACACACAAGGATCATTGAGTCCAACTCTTAAACGGCATCACTGTCTCCCTGGTAGGAATTAATGCCCTGGTCTCCCGCGTGAGAGGAGGGGACACTCACCACTGTACTAAAGTGTTTTTTCCACAACTTCTTGCTTTTCTAATCTATATTTCAGCTATCGATTTTTCTGTGAGGAATCTCAAACCAGCATTGCTAAGAACAACAATATAATATAATTGATGGCTTGATAGAGTCTGAGATGATAATAGTGTTACTACAGGTAACAATGATTATATTTTGCTTTTAATTTATTTTTTCTCTTTGAATGTGCTTTGTGTCATGGTTTGACCCTGGCTGGATGCCAGAGACCCACCCCAACTTCTCCTGAAGGAGAAAACTAAAAAAAAACAAATTGGAAAAATANTGGTTCTCGCTCTCTCTGGTCCATAGGTTTTCACCATGGTCAGTCCAATTCACAAACAGCAGCGGGATGCCTGGAAGAACATCTCTACCCCTTCTCTCGTGGGCCTGGGGGCCTTCAAATCTCTCAGCCTCCCGACGCAGGTTCTGAGCTGGCACGCTACATCTTACTACTGAACTTTTTTTTCTTCTCTCCCAAGTAGGTTATTTGCAGAGACGCGTTTATCTCTACTCTATAACCTTGAAGGCCCTGGCAGCACAGAGAGAGTCCAGGCAAGAACTGAGTTGTTAACCCCCTCGCTACCAGAGCAGCAGAAAACCCCCTAAACCATAATAAAGTTAGATTTAGTTACAGGTCCCACTTCAGAAATCCTGTACCTAAGTGGCTGACTTGCAAAACATGCAAAACCCAACAGAAGTTCTCTTTATTAATTCATAATAGCTTTGCATCTGAAATGACAGACATATTTCATATTGACGGAATGCAATTTCACTATCTGGAATTTGGCCAAGACATCAAGGTCATACTCTTATTCTTATGAACAGAGTCTTGGGATCTTTAGTAATTTCAAACATTTAAAGCTTGATTTTATTTATTATTTAAATTTAAACACTTCCCTCAGGACCCTGAGACAATAGTGAAGCACCAGTTTAGTAAATGCTCAGTTAAAAAAGCATATTGCCAGATTCTAACCTTACCTCTTCTTGCTAAATTTTCAAGTCTGATGCCATTTCCCATCCAAGAAATCACCTGGTATGACCATGTTCTCTGTATATGAGATCTGATGACAATAGTCCAGCATATGTGCAAGCATAGGAAGCACGTGCTGGTGATGATTTCATTCACTTCCATGCATACCTAAACCTTTCTTTCAAATAGAGAAAATCTTATTAGCAAGGGTCTCAAAAAAAAAAAAACCCTCCTCCAGTTTGGTAGATCAGTACTAGCATAAAGAAAGTAGCAGTGCAATCAGGGTCAGGCACAGCAGAACCAAGAAAGAACATGCAAGCTAATGCTGACAAATAGCACAGCATATTTTAGGGCAAAGAACAAAAAGAGGAAATATTTGTCAAATGGAGAGGATCTTCAGCATACTGAACAAGAGCCCTTTTTGTAGTAACATGAGGAAAGGCCCTAGATTCATCAGCACAATGTGCAGCTGTATGAAAGGAAACAGAAGGTGGGTTATACTGTTGGAGGTGCAATAGGCGTGGCTTGCATGCATATTAATGACCTGCAAGTCTTTGCAAGTTTGACGTTCTGCGAGACCCCTGGCATGATCCGTTCCTCACAAATGCGGGGGTATAACTGTACTTCGGCAGTTGCAGGCAAGCAGTTGCTCCCTTGATATGATATGAAGTTTAAGACGTTATTGGTAGTTCAGTCCATCACAACTGGTCATACACCTTCCTTTTTTGCCTTATTTCCATGAGAAGATTCCTGTTCAGCCAAGCCTGCCTTCTGCCTTGCCTGCTTGACCTCTGACATTTGGGAATTGCCTGCACCTGTGCCCTTAGGAGGTGATGTTTGAAAAGTGACTGATGAACACCAGTGCCTGTAAAAATGTTTTCTCAGGCAGCCTTACTTGCTAATTGCCTGAGCAGCCTGAAGTCTGCTCTCCTCATGTCCAGGGTTGAGGTTTTACTGGCACTTTTCCTTCTGTCAACAGAGATTTTAGACTTAATCACTTCATGGCCACCAATCTCCACTTTGCTCATAAGATCCACGCTCTTGACAAGCAGTAGATCAAGGTGACCATCTTTCTGTGTCGAGTCCCTTAAGACATGTTCCATAAGGATATCATCCAGCTTTTTTTGAATCTTCTGGCACAGGTTGCACCAGCTGTGTGATACTCCTAGTTAATTTCTGGAAAGTTGAAGTCACCCGGAAAGTTGAAGTCACCCATAACAAAAAGGGCAGCTGACCTTGGAGTCTCTCTTAGTTCCTCAAAGAATAATTCATTGGCATCATCATCCTGGCTAGGAGGTCTATAGCAGACTGCCACTATATAATCTACATTATTTGTTTGCCCTTGATTCTTACTCAGAAGCTCTCAATGATGCCACTGCCAGCTGTGAGCTCCATACATTCTAAACATTCTACTAGATACAGTGACATCTCTCCAGCTCTTTTGTCCTGCCTATCCCTGTCCAACAGGTCACTGTAGTCACAGACCTCATCCCACCAGGTTTTGCTTATATCAATGACGTCAAATATCTGGAACTGGACCAAGGCTTTGAGCTCCTCTTGTTTGTTTCTCATGCTGTGTGCACTGCTGTAGAAATATTTAAGTTGTGGTACATTGTAGCCAATACAGAATCACAGAATCATAGAATCAGTAAGGTTGGAAAACACCATGGAGATGACCTGTTACCTAATCTAATCTAGTCAAACCTGTTACCTAACCTGTTGCCATCCTACTACCAACACATCATCCTACCTATAACACACTACCCTAATATCTAGGTCATGCCACCAAGAACTTCATCCAACCTTTTCTTAAACACCTCTAGGGACGGTGACTCCACCACCTCCTTGGGCAGCCCATTCCACTGAGAGATCACCCTCTCTGTGAAAAAGTTCCGCCTAATGTCAAGTCTAAATCTCCCCTGACACAATTTAAGACTGTGTCCTCTTGTTCTATCACTGGTAGCCAGAGAGAAGAGACTGACACCTAGCTGACTACAACTTCCTTTCAGCAAAGCAGATCTAGGGACCTTATTAGTGTTTGTTTCTTCAAGTCTTGCCACCCCATCTCATCACTGGAGAGCCTGGTTTTGGGTCCTTCCCCCTTCCAAGTCAGTTTAAGGCTCTGCTATTAAAACCCACTAGTTCCTGTGCTAGAACTTGCCTTTCCCTCTAAGATAAGTGCATCCCACAATGTGTCGGTAGACCAGGTGTTCAGTAGATCATCCTGAGGACAAAAACCTCCACTTTTTTTCTGATTACACCAACATTGGAGCCACTCACTGACCTGAGGGATATACCTATTGTCGTGGTTTGACCCTGGCTGGATACCAGAGACTCACCCACAACCTCTCCTGGAGGAAAACAGGAAAATAAAACTGGAAAATAAAACTGGTCACAGGCAAAAAAAAGCAAGGCAAAACTATAAGTAAAGAATATAAAGGATTTATTTACTAACAAACAAGATCAGAACTGCGAAGGAAGCATCATTTAAAGGGCAACCTTTTCCCCCCACCCCTCCTTCTCTTACAACAGATGTAATGCATTTATACCCCCTCGTTCGCGAGGAAGGGGACAGCCCAGAGGTCTCGCAGAAAGCCAAACTCGCAAACAGCTGCAGGTCGTTAATATGCATGCAGTCCATGTCCATTGCTCCACGCCCCAGAACTCTGCAAGGCTTTGGGCACTTTTCTGCTTCTCCCCTTGGACTCACTGAGCACAGGGAAGCAAATGGAACCATTTCTGAGCCCGCTCTGACTCAGGAGAAAACCGCCCCCTGAGAATCTATTGACTTTTCCAGGCTGCTGCGGCCGCGGTCCACAGCACAAACCCCACGCCGAGGCTCCCCGACCCTGACCCCAGTGCGCATGCGTCTCCAGAATTTTTTTTTCCAAAACCTTCTTTTTCTTCTGCGTAAAACAAGCAAATATTCCTAGCATAATAATATAATAGCAGTTTCATGTCTGTTTTGAACTGTGGACCCCATAGTAGGGTGAAATAGTCCAAGTGGGTTCTCTTGAGAGCAGTGTGGAGGGAGAGAATGACTTCCCTCAAATCGATGATCACACTTCCCTTTACCCAGCCCAGATACAACTGGCTTCCTGCGCTGCAAGCAGACAATGCCAACTAATACACCCAAGTTCTTCTCTGTAGAGCTGTTCTCAATCTATTCATCCCCTCTGTCTGCCTTAACTTAGGCGCAGCACCTTGCACTTTGTCTTGTTGAACTTCATGGGGTTAACACAGACCCACTCCTCAAGCCTGTCAGGGTTTCTCTCTGCATGTCTTCGTGATCCCCAAGCATAGCAACAGCATCACTCAGCTTGGTGTCATATGGATTCTTGAGGAATAACACTTACTACTTTTATTACCATTTGGACATTGAGCCATTGACTAACTCTTTTGATGTGGCCATCCAGCTATTTCTTTTTCTACTTAATTGTCCATACATCAAGCTCATCTGTCCAGAATTAAGAGTCATGAATGTTTTTTTAGAACCGTGTTAAATACCTCACAGAAGTCAAGGCAGATGACATCAGTTGTCCTTCTCTTGTTTACTAATATAGTCAGCACAGCATTTGTGAGGAAATGATTTTCATTTTGTGGGGTCACACTACTTGTATTTAATCACTGCCTAACCTCCTATATGCTTCAACACAGTTTCCAGGAGGACTTTTTCACTACCTTGGCAGTTACTGTGGTGAGGCTGGTGAGTGATTTTCAAAGTCCTTTATTTTACTTTTTTAAAAAATTGAGTGTGAAATCACTTCTTATTTAGTCTCTGGGGAATTCATCTGACTGTCATATTAGTCTGATGGGATTGTGGTTTAGCAATTATGAATATTCCAACCAACAAAATAAACCACCCAAACTACTTACGAGAAGCCAAGAAGTCCTAGAATTAACTTTGAATAAGCAATTGAGCTCCAAATAGTGATACTGACAATTTTTATATTTTTGTTGCTACCAGCATTGTTTTGGAAGTCATATCAATCTGTGAAGATGTAAAGATTAAGATTTCTTGTACACTTAAATAACTTGAAATGAACAACCTCTATTCCAATCAAGTCAAAAAAAATAAAAAAAATAAAAAAAATCCACTTTAGTACAGTGGTAAGTGTCCCCACCTGGCGTGTGGGAGACCCGGGTTCAATTCCCACCAGGGAGACAGTGTTAAGAGTTGGACTCGATGATCCTTGTGGGTCCCTTCCAACTCAGAATATTCTGTGATTCTGTGATTCTGTGAAGTCAAACCAAGGATGATGGATGAAGGGTTGTAGTCCTAATCTGAGCTCTAGAGTACTTGCAGAAGTGGTTGTGCTCATGTTTAGGCAGGCCTCCTGGGCCTGCAGTGAAAAGAACCACCATAGTGATTTCCTTGGAGTATATATAGTCCTTCAGCAGGACCTTCTCTGACAGTCAGAGAGCAGAAAGCAGATGCAATTCCAGGAGTTTCTCGCATTCCTTTCTTCCACGGTTATCTCCGCAGTTTCTTTCTTGCTGGATTCAAGGCCGTTGCCGTGGTTACCATGGAAAGTCCCGAACTGCTGTAGCAGGGCAAATACCTCTTTATGTCCTCTACTCTCTAAAAATTTTCCTCCCGCAGCTTGGATCCTCACAAGTCTATGGGACCTGACGAAATCCATCCTAGGGTGATGAAAGAGCCAGCACACAAACTCCCTAAGCCATTCTCCATAATTTACCAACGTCCTGGCTTAGCAGTGATGTACTGGATGACTGGAAATTGACTATTGTTACACCCATTTACACCCATTGACAAGAAGGGCAGGAAAGATGATCCAAGTAATTGTAGACTGGTCAGCCTGGCCTCAGTCCCGGGCAAAGTCATGGAACAGATAATCCTGTGTGTTATTACACAGCACATGTAAAATAACCACGACATTAGATCTCATCAGCATGGATTTAGGAGAGGTAGGTCTTGCCTGACCAACTAGATCTCCTTTTATGAACTGGTGACTCACCTGACTGATGATAGAAAGGCTATGGACATTGTGTACTTGGACCTTGGCAAAGCCTTTGATACGGTTTCCCATTGTAAGCTTCAGAAGAAATTCTCAGAGAGTGGGTTGGATAGGAGCATCCTGTGTTGGGTTAGGAATAGGTTGGATGGAGAAGCAGAGAGAGTGTTGGTAAATCATGCTACATCCAGCTGGCATCCAGTCACTAGTGGAGTTCCACAGGGATCAGAGTTAGGTCCAGCACTGTTCAATATGGACGAAGAATTGAGTCCACCATTAGCAAGTCTGCGGATGATTGTCATGGGGAAAGCTTTTTTGTTCCATTGTAAAACTTTTCTCCTTTTTTACTGGAACAGACAATACGTTTCTCTTCTTATCTCCTTTTCCCTCCCCTGAAAGGCATATGGCCAGGGGAGGGGCTTTCTCCTTTTCACTTGACAAACAATGGAGGATCCTGTATCTTATCTCCCTTTCCTGGCAAGGCATATGGCATGGGGAGGCATTTTTTTCCTTTCTACCAGATAAACAATGGAGGATTCCTTTTCTTATCTTCCCCTCCAGGCAAGGCATGTGACTAGGGGAAGGGCCTGAGGGCCAGGGCAGGCCGAGTGACTTCCAATGGCATGTGAAGACATGCCCACAAGGCATGTGACGTGGAAAGGGCCCGAGGGCCTATAACTACAGCTCCTGGGCTCACAGGAGGGAGGTTCATGGACCTTCAGAACTGAGGA
>WEKX01000153.1:71318-117935 GCA_013390025.1 Pitta sordida | reverse complement strand
CCTACCTTGGATCTGGTCAGAAATACCAACCTGCCTGGTTTACCCCTACCCTATGTTCCCCCCTTCTCTCCTGGTGAAAAAAAGAAATATGACATCTGTTGTAAGAGAAGGAGGGGTGGGGGGGAAAAGGTTGCCTTTTAAATGATGCTTCCTTCGCAGTACTGATCTTGGTAGTTAGTAAATAAATCCTTTATATTCTTTACTTGTAGTTGCCTTGCTTTTTTGCCTGTGACCAGTTTTATTTTCCACCTTTATTTTCCAGTTTTTCCTCCAGGAGAGGTTGTGGGTGAATCTCTGGCATCCAGCCAGGGTTAAATCACGACAGCAAGTCTCTGACTACCTCCTCTTGGATTACAGGGGGCTTATATTGCACCCCAAGTCCTAACATCAGCCCACAAGTCCAGTTGTCCTGCAGGCAGCCTGTCTTACTGTTAAAAACAGAGGCAAAGAAAGTATTAAGTATTTCTGCCTTATCCTGGCAGAAAAGTTAAACCAGTGAAGTCAGCAGAGATACCTTATCCTGGCAGAAAAGTTAAATCAGTGAAGTCAGCAGAGATACCATCACCCTGGGCTGCAAGACAGCAATGGGATTATGTGAGGAAGGCAGGTTTAGAAGTGAGAAGTCATTTTAGCTCTAAGTTCATGAAACTGTGCAAGAGCTCTTGGGATATGCATGGCACACATCCTTGGCCTTGCAGCCTCTTTGCTGTGTGTATTTGAGAGGCAACCGTGTGAATATTAACTATCTATACCTGTCTATTGTGACACATAGCAGGCATGCACTCTGTGGGCATTCATGCTGCATGGCGGGGGCACAAAAGACAGCCTGTGTCTGGAACACAGCAGTTCCCTTGCAGAAGAAAACAAGAGAAGTGAAAGCAGGCAGCACAGTCTGCAAAACTCCAGCTACTGGAACAGAAGTTACCTTGAGAAAATCCCTCAAAAGGGGAGCCCTTTGAGGGATTTTCTGCTGTGGGCAACACCAATATGCAGAATATGCATAATATGCAGAAGTGAAGGAGAACAGTTAAGTACACGAGCACCTTGCCAATTGTTGAATCCAGAAGCTTCCATAAATTAATGTGTCATAATTTAGGTTTATTCTTTCAATTGTCTTTTTTTCACTGACACTGCACAAGTATCTCTGATGCTCTGTTTTGTTGCATATGAAAAAAAAGTGTAAAATAGCATAAAATCAACAGAAAATGGTCTATTAAAAATTTTTAAAAACCTCTTAGCTTCAGAATGAAGTCCATCTTGGCCATCTTATAAGAGCTCTTTATGCAACCTACCATTGTTTTGGAGAGATCTTAAATACTTGGAGTTGGCATACCCTCCGCCTTCATTATGGCCATAGCACCACCCATGAAGACAGCCAAAGTATGTAATCTAAAAGTCAAAGAATGGGATACATAATTTTATGCCACTATACCTGTATAGGATTTGTGAGCTCTGGGGAAGAACCTAATTGATTTATTTTTAGGGTAGCAAAGATTCTCCACTTTCAACAGAGCCAATTTTTAAGAAATATCTTGTCTGGGTAGTCAGGATCTGCTCTTGTAGCATGATGAAATTTAGGAGCAGGCTGCTTCAGTGTGTCTTACATCTTCAGACAGCAATTTGAGGTGGAAAGATGCAATATTTCACATAGTGTTAAATNAGAAGTCATTTTAGCTCTAAGTTCATGAAACTGTGCAAGAGCTCTTGGGATATGCATGGCACACATCCTTGGCCTTGCAGCCTCTTTG
The DNA here is from genome assembly GCA_013390025.1 of Pitta sordida. NCBI lineage: Eukaryota > Metazoa > Chordata > Aves > Passeriformes > Pittidae > Pitta > Pitta sordida. The sequence goes on along the minus strand of WEKX01000153.1, from coordinate 116,187 downwards.
CTGTGTGTATTTGAGAGGCAACCGTGTGAATATTAACTATCTATACCTGTCTATTGTGACACATAGCAGGCATGCACTCTGTGGGCATTCATGCTGCATGGCGGGGGCACAAAAGACAGCCTGTGTCTGGAACACAGCAGTTCCCTTGCAGAAGAAAACAAGAGAAGTGAAAGCAGGCAGCACAGTCTGCAAAACTCCAGCTACTGGAACAGAAGTTACCTTGAGAAAATCCCTCAAAAGGGGAGCCCTTTGAGGGATTTTCTGCTGTGGGCAACACCAATATGCAGAATATGCATAATATGCAGAAGTGAAGGAGAACAGTTAAGTACACGAGCACCTTGCCAATTGTTGAATCCAGAAGCTTCCATAAATTAATGTGTCATAATTTAGGTTTATTCTTTCAATTGTCTTTTTTTCACTGACACTGCACAAGTATCTCTGATGCTCTGTTTTGTTGCATATGAAAAAAAAGTGTAAAATAGCATAAAATCAACAGAAAATGGTCTATTAAAAATTCTAAAAAACCTCTTAGCTTCAGAATGAAGTCCATCTTGGCCATCTTATAAGAGCACTTTATGCAACCTACCATTGTTTTGGAGAGATCTTAAATACTTGGAGTTGGCATACCCTCTGCCTTCATTATGGCCATAGCACCACCCATGAAGACAGCCAAAGTATGTAATCTAAAAGTCAAAGAATGGGATACATAATTTTATGCCACTATACCTGTATAGGATTTGTGAGCTCTGGGGAAGAACCTAATTGATTTATTTTTAGGGTAGCAAAGATTCTCCACTTTCAACAGAGCCAATTTTTAAGAAATATCTTGTCTGGGTAGTCAGGATCTGCTCTTGTAGCATGATGAAATTTAGGAGCAGGCTGCTTCAGTGTGTCTTACATCTTCAGACAGCAATTTGAGGTGGAAAGATGCAATATTTCACATAGTGTTAAATAATACAGTCAGCCCTCTTCCACTTTCCACCCCCCGCATAGCGGCTTCACATCTACATGGCATGATTTTTCAGCGATTAAGGAGGCCAACTTCACGACTGCACCTGCGTGAACTGACAATCATGAATATTCCAATCAGACAGTAATGAATATTCAAATCAACCTCCACGCCGTGCCACATGGGTCATGGGTGCACTGCTCTGCCCACAGCACGCCTGCCCTGAGCAAGAAAGCTTTGTGCAGTTATGAAAGATGTACACACTCTCAGGTTAGATGTGGTGTATGAGACTTTCTCAGGGTGGATGTCTACCCTGAGTATGGAGAGACCAGATCTACCCACCCAGAGAGACAACAGGACAGTGGTGAAGGCGGCTCCCCACACCAGTGTCCCCAGCTGAGCAGAGAAGGGGTTTTTCCTGGCGTGGGGTGGCCATGGGCACCGGGAAGCGCTGACACAAGCATCGATACACAGCAGGACAGTGCCAAAACAGCGCTGGAGCACTGGGGGGCGGTGTAAGGATCTGGGGCAAATTTACACATTAATGAACTACCATTCTACATGGACGGAGAGCCTGCAGTACCTTGGTATTTGAGGGCCAACTGTATCTTACAGACATGAAAAGCTCTTCATAAAGATGGGTAGTTCTACCAATCAAGGTTTTACTGATGACAATTAAGGTAGCAAAGATTAGTAGAGAAGGAATTTTCATTCATCACAGCTACCATCTTGCTATAGGCTGAGGGGTCATGAGGTGCTTTTCTTCCCACCTCTTTTCTTTGTCAACAGAATGGGGTACAGAAAGTTTGGGCTGAGTGGAGTCATGGGTTTATCCTCTGATTTTCAAAAGAGCTGGAGCAGTCAGGAGCTAAGAGCAAGCTTACAGCAATTCCTTCACTGTCCAAGAGACACCAGCAAGGCATTGTTAACTGTGAGGTCTTCAGAAATGGAAACATTCATATTCCTCTTTGATTAGTCCTGCAAACAAGCCAAACGTACAGCAAGTACAAAGAAAATCCTAGTTCAAAAATTTATGACTATTCACTGTGGTGTTTAAAGATGTTCCTGATTAAGTTATTCACCAGACAGTTCTAAAAAATTGAGCACAGAGTGATCTGACGCCAGATGCATGAGTTCAAAAGCTTGATTACCTCCTGGCATTCAGAAAGCTCTTACTGCTTTTCACTTCATTGTCATGGTCTATCATTACTGGCACTGATTATCTGGTTATCCATGTTATTTTCATAGTCTCTGTAGAAGTACTAATTACTAGAACTAAGACACCAAAATCTTGTAGTTGCAGGTTTGTCGTCTACTGGGAAACACCCTGAGAAATTACACCAGGTTTTTTTATACACTTTTATGTTTAAAGCTTAGCCTGATTGACTCCTTACAGAGAACTGTGTTTCAAAGCAATAGAAATAAACAACATAATAAATATGAAATTATTTCATACATGTATGACAACATCTTCTGTCAATTAAAGCCAACCATATGCCCAAAAAGTCACTTGTACCCTGGGCCACATCAAAAGCAGTGTGCCTAGCAGAACAAGGGAGGGGATTCTGCCCATCTACCTTGCTCTGGCAAGATCCCACCTGGAGTACTGCATCCAGGTCTGTGGTCCCCAAACCGGGAAGGATACTTACCTGTGGTAGCAAATCCACAGAAGAGCCACCAAGATGAATTAGAGGGATAAAGCATTTCTCCTCTGAAGAAATGCTGGTAGAATTGGGTTTGTACAGCATGGAAAAGAGAAGGCTTTGGGGTGACCTAACTGGAGTCTTCCAGGACTTGAAGGAGCCTGCAAGAAAGATGGAGTGAGACGTTTTACAAGGGCAGGTAGTGACAGGACAGAGGGGAATGGCTTCAAACTAAGAGTAGATTTAGATTACATATTAGGAAAAAATTCTTTGTTGTGAGTGTGGTGAGGCACTGGAACACGTTTTGCTCAGAGAAGTTGTGGATACCCTATTCCTGGAAGTGTTCAAGACCAGGCTAGATGGAGATCTGAGCAACCTGATCTAGTAAAAAGTGTCCCCGTCCATGTACAGTAGTACCTAGCCCAGTTTCCTGAGCCAGGAGGTGATGGGTGAGGGCTCTAACTGCCAGGCCAGGCACAAGTAAATGTTCACATCCAGGAACAAGTCTGTGTTTCACCAGAGTGCTTCAATGCTTCCTACCCTCTAACAGAGCAACACATGCTCCAAGCTTGGTGTCGTCTGCAAATTTACTCATGATGGACTCAATCCCATCATCAATATCATCAATAAAAATATTAAACAGGACTGGACCCAAGACCGACCCCTGGGGGACACCACTAGTAACTGGCCACCAACTGGATGTGACTCCCTTAACTACCACTCTCTGGGCTCAACCATCCAATCAGTTCCTGACCCAGCACAGAATATTCCTATCTAAGCCCCTTGCTGCCATTTTCCCCAGGAGTATATCATGAGAGACTGAAATCCAGATACGCTACATCCACAGCCTTCCTCTTATCCACAAGGTGAGTCACTTAATGAGCAAACCTCATTAAGGGGGACAGTCCTTTATGAAAATGCCTACTCGAAATCTTTTGGGCTCAGAGGACTCTTGACAAGAACAACTGATCAGAAAATACACCCAAATGAGTTTTTAGATAGGAAAAAATTCAGTTTTACAATTCCATCCCATATTTGAAATTTATGTTATGTGGTCAACATTACCATGATTCAAAAGCTGGAAAAAGCTGTCCTTTCCTGTTTAGCATAAACTTGTCACTGATATTTCAGATAGATTTGATCAAATTAATGTAGTCATAGGTAATTATTTTTTTTAAAGTCATTACACAGTACACTTGCCAAGGAACAATGTTTTAATGCCTACAACTGTATAATTAATTCAGCCTACACGCGAAAGCTGAGTTCACCCAAAAGAGGAAGTAGATAGTATTTCTTATCACCTTTGATTTGTTTACATTCCTGTGGGTTACTGCATATCAGAAATAAATTCCTGTTAAGTATTTCCTTAATTTAGTTCAGTGTGTCATCCTCCAAAAATCTGGCAGGAGCCAGCCTGCACAAGAGCAAATGTCTACAGCAAACAGAGCATATTCAATCTGTGATTGATCACTCTCTCAACTTGTATGCTTAATATGCCTCATTAAAAGCAAAAATGCTTGTTCATTCTCTCAACACCCCATGGAGAGGAGTGATCATAAACCACACAGCTTGGTGCATGTTCATCATGAGTGTCCTCAGCCGCCTAGATCTGAGACCCCTGAAGTTCTATGAAAAATGAAAGTACAGTGAATCCTCGCTGCATTGTGACGTCTCCATTACAACCCCACCCATCTGCGAGGAGAATTTCTCACTGTTTTGCTTCAGCCACTTGCAAGTTTCCCGGGCCGACACATGCGCAGTGCCTCTGCTCCACCGAGGGGCAGTGCCAGAGCTCCCTGTGGGGCAGCGCTGGCCCGGCCCCACAGGGAGGGCCAGGAGTCACACTGTCCCCTGTTACTTTCAGCGCAGCTGGGGAACTGACCCCCCCCCCCGGGTGCCTGTTACTGTGTCCATGGCTATAGGTGGGGAAGGGAAGTGCCCCAGGAAAGTGGGGCTGGCCGTGGCGGCCAGTGAGACATGTTCACTCCGCTGCCGTAGCTGAACCCCCCCGGCAGCGCCACGTGGCGCAGGGCCAGCGGCACATGGCTTAGGACTGGCAGTGCGCGGCGCGCGACTGGGGGCGCGGGATGGGCAACGGGACCAGCGTGCAGCGGGCATGAGCACCGGGGCTGGGGAGGGGACGGGAGCAGTGGCGCAGGGTTTGGGCTGTGAGCACGCGCGGTCAGCAGCTGTGGAAGCGGCAGTGCAGTCAAAGAGAAATCTAGGGATTGTTGGGGGGTCTCCCCAGGCAGAGAGGGCACAGAAACACTTCCCTTTCCTCCCCTGTGCTGCGAAAGCCTGTGGGGAGGAGTCGAAGAGGCTCCCCAGTGCTCCTGATTGGCTGGGGGTGGAGCGAATGGCATGACCTGCATGCATACTAATGACCTGCACGTATTTGTGAGTTTGGCATTTCGTGAGACCTCTGACATGACCCGTTTCTCGCAAGTGCAGGGGTATAATTGTATTACAGTATCTCTTGTACCACAGCTTAAGGGAAGGAACTCTCTGTGTGATCCCCTGGCAACCCCCACATATCTGTTTCAAAATCCCGGCAGTGTAAAATGCAACTGGGTAACTATCAGCTGGACCACTGCAAAGCCTTCCACCTACCTTTCTTCAGAAAGCAGACAACTGGACAGGGTACTTTCCAACAGCAAGGTATAGGCTAGGCACGATATGTTCCAGATATCATGGGAGCTGGCATACCATATCCTTATTCTCCTCCAGAGGTTCCTTATATTCATGGGATAACATTAAGAAAAATAAAATCTGTAGAGGTCTTGAATGTTTGGGAGTGTTTTTAATTGTATGTCATTAACCTTGCAATTTGAATAGTTCCTAAATAGCTGAGAACATGATTGGTTAACATGGCAAAAACAGTGACTTAGACCTTGCCAAATGACCTGTGCCCCCAGTAGGAGCCATGATTTTTGTTCATTTCTACAACAAACATTCAGATGAGCTCAGCCTGAGCAGTGCAGTCCCTCAGGGAGCCGAGAAAGATCCCAGTCTGCCAGAGTTTGCTTGGTGTTATCTATGCAAATCCCAAGGGGGTTTCTCATCCGAAATACATAACTCATAACCAGCAATGAAGAGGAAGTCATACTTCCTCACTTACCCACATGAAAGATGATTGACAGTAAAGGCATTTGCTGCACTGCAGTAGTTTCTCCCTCTGTTACTCTGTGTTGCTCTGTAGTTCCGTCAGGGGTTCCCAGCACTGGTGCTTGGTCTTATCATGACAGCCTTACTGGAAACTCTTGTTCCTGTTATTCTTCACAGGATTCATCGTTCATTATTATTGCACCAGTTTTCAGAGGTGCTTTTCAAGTGGAAATTCCCAACTTTGAACAGATTTATACAGATTACAGTCTGTATTGTGTATGCCTAGTTTCCTTATAGGAAAATGGGAACAGGTTGTGCTTTTAGAATTATCTGGTTTACTTTCCCTGAGTTACCACCCTATGAAACAGAAAAAAAGCTGTGTCATAACTGGAAAGGATAACCAATTTTATAATGAGTTGTAAGTCAGACGATAACCTTGGTTATTGTCATTTCTGTACTGACATAGCATGCATACATCAGAAACAAGGAAGTAACATCCTTACCTGGACACAGCAATCAACTGTTCCCTGCAGTGGTGTAGCCACCATGGCACAAGCATTTATTCTCTGAATTTTCCTTCTGAATTCTCCCATATAATTCTATTGCTCATATTATCTGCTTGAAAGAGCACTTGAAATTCACCCTAAAGCATCCCCTTAAACAATGGGCTAAAGCTGAAAATAAAATTTTGGAATGAGAATTTATATTGAAATACTTTTCATTTGTGGCAAAGCTCCAATTAAAAATCAGTTCATCAGTTCAGCCTGAAAACAGCACCGTTTAAGGACTGGAACAATTTTCAGGGAGGTAGGTCTAGAAAAAAATAAATGAGGAAGGAAACAATGGAAGATATAAGAAAGGATGACTGATTTCAGCTTTTTAATTCCTGCCTGAGAGTGAAGTGATTCTGAAAGACAACTTTGAATGAATTAAAACTCACCTGAAAGAGAAACACTGATACTATGTCCCTTTTCCTAGCTAATGACGGATTATGTCTTTCCACATAAACAGCTGGAAAATGCAAATTACTAAAGTAAAACAGGTAGGTTACTAAAGTAAAATACATAATTGATAAGAAGAAAATACAGAAACTATTTCTCAAGCCAGTTTCTCAGCACAAGGAATATGCAGGACAAAATAAACATTTTAATATCTCTGGCAAAATAAATAAAGAGAGCACATCACAATGCAATAAAATGATGTCTATGAGCTTTTTTATTATTTTAGAAATGAAAACCAAGGGAAAAGAAGGGCTAGAGAGGATGCAGAGCTGCATGTCAATCCAGTCTGCATGGCTGAATCCAAAGAGGCTATGAACAGATGGAGATAATTCTTTAGGCAATAGTGGGAGAAGTATTAATACAAACCAATAAGTATTAATTCTTGTAATAAGGAATCAGGAGTCACAATCAAGCAATTCCCTCTCCTTGGAAACTACCCTTTGTATAGTAGATCACACATGTATGCCTGTGTGGGCCCTGAAGACTTGTCTGTGCAATTCATACCTCAGTGGTTACCTCATAGGGAAGGATAATTTGACAGCATATATATATCTTTTGTATTTTGTTTCAAAAGGTACCACATGAGTCACAGGTTGCACACTCCTCTTATGCACATTCCTCTCTTTTATATACCATTTTAACATTCTTTTCCTTTTGTTCTCATCTTACATCTAAGTGAAATTGAGACTTATATGGGGGGCAGGGGCATTTGCAAACTTTCATTTGCTTCCCATTCTTGCCTTTGCAAAGTAGTAGGACCTCCTGCAAGATCTGATGTTGCTACATTCATAAATAAAGGTAGTCAGAAATTAAGAGTTAGAGATCTGTGAGGTAAAAATGGCAGTACTTCCTATTTTGACTGTGGTTACATGCTCAGCTTGGAAAAATGTTTTAGGAACCCTGGAGCTGAAACAGAAGCATCATGAAAAGGAAATTGCTGAGGGTAGGTAGAGGTGGGTAGGAAACCGCTAAACCCTGCAGCCATCATGGCAATGCCACCACTACTTTTCATGAGGTATATATTTCTCGGTAATAAATATTATGAAGCAACACAAGATAACAGATTCATCTGTATTTGACTTTCATTTGCTTTTATGAACCCACATTTCTTTCCCTGTAAAGCACCAGGGAAGCCACTCCGAGAGTAATCCCTCAACCTCAGGATGAGCAGCCCTCCTCTGGAACGAGCAGCAGCCAAAAGAACCTTACCCGAGCACGCTCCCTGTATCTCATCAGATAATCCACATAGTATGGGCATGTGTGTGCCGTATGAAATGCATGTTAGAACAGGAAAGTAGAGCATTTCATGTACCTATTATATATTCTCTTTTTCAAATAAATGCTTTGGAGATGTTTTCCTGGCACACAGTTTGTTCACTTAGTCTGCAAGCTGGACCAGACACCAGGTTTTGAAGTCTACTTTCAGCGCACTTGGACATAATGTTGCACTCCCCACCCACCCCAGAGTCACTGCCACCAAAGCTGCAGTGCAGCCTTTGCAGGTACCATAGCACAGCAATGTGGTCCACGGCCAGTTCTTGGGCTCTGACTGAGGAATCCCACTCCTTCCCTGAAATGTCAGACAAAGGCATCTCAGAGGCACATTGGTGTCAGGGTGTTGCTCATCACAAGTTCACATTGAGGTTCAGTCTCACCAGACCCCAGATTTGTTTGTTCTCCTCACTGTATCTCAAGCCACTGCTTTGTGTTTATTAGTGCACAGGTGGATGGGAATCCCTCTTCCCCCTCCTTTTTTCTCTCAGATCTGAGGATGATTTGTGCAATTCCCAAATTATGGAGACTGGGCAGTACAAAAAAAGCCAGCACCAGAGCTCAGACACAGTCAAGTGTTCGCAGTCACCTGGCTTTACTTCCTACTGAGTAAGCTACTGGATAAAGTAGTTTCCAAATCATCCTGTAGCCCTCAGTACTCCAGTGCACCAAGAAAGGGAAAGCCTTCATTTCTTCCTCTTGTTGTGCTGTTGAGGGTCCTGTGGGGTTTGAAAAATGGCATCCAAAAAGTTTTCCAAATGGTCTGTCTTGAAAATCAAAGATACATCAAGGATGTCGAGGAATGAATAAACAAATTAATGACAAAATAAACTAGCTGATAACTAGGTGTCCTGGCTGTTGCATGGAGAATTTTGTGATGCAGTTTCAGAGGAATTATGCAATCGTGGAAGCACATTTCAACACAGATTGAAATTCCCCCATCAAACTCTCAAATTCAGCAATACTTGGGCCAAGGCCCCACAGGTAGTCTATTCTTTCCCTAGCAATCATTATGGTTTAAAACCTGTGTTCAGTTTTTCACAATCAAATAAATCCTAAACTTAAACAGCTGTTAAGAAACTCTTGATAAAAATCACAGCTGAGAAGGTAAAGGAGAATGACTAATCCAAAGCAAACACTACTTTGCATAAATTAAGAGACAACTACAGAGAGACATATCATTCATTTCAGAGCACTTCCCTTTGGAGAACTCCGTGGCTAATTGCAAGTCAATGTAATGCTATTTCACAATTTTTCCTTTTTGCCTCAGCTGTGGTATTAGAACTGAAGACAATGATGTCTCAAGTGAGGAAAAAACTGAAAGTAAGATAGAGGTCATGGAAAAAGTATCCACCAATTAAAGAGGAAGTATTGATGTAAAATTTTACTGCTGTAGAGGGAGAATATGTTGGCTTCTCAACTATTCAACATACAGAAACCTACTTACTGTACAAACATCCTGATAAAGAGTTAACATCCTCTGTCTGGGTCTTCCCTGCAGGCTGTCATGGAGGCATATTAATATTTATCAGGGTCACTAATGAGCAGGGTACTTAATTATCAGGGTTATTGTCTTTTGACAATGGATGAATGAGGCTGTACACACAAAAGTCAAATTGGGGATTACCTCCTGACCCCCTACTCCAGAGCTGTGACAAATATCTTAGTCACTTAGTCTAGATAACTTTGGGAATGTCGTAAAGCTCAATCAGAGTATCAAAGTACCAACTGAAGTCCTCCACTCTCTGCTTGCAGGTTTTTGAGACTTTTTTCAGAATCTGCTCCATTTGCCATTTCAGCAGCCAGTGCTGCACCACCTCATAGTCTGGCATCACAAAACAGCCATGCTCACATCCTTTTTCATTATGCTCTTTTCAAAACAGCACCAACTGGGTATTAATGAAGCATCTGTCTTTTCTGTCCAGTCTACAAGAAGCAGAGACCACAGAGAGAAAAAAAATGCATTTTTTTGGTAATACAGTGGGCCCTCAAAAACCACAGTACTGCGGGTCTTGGTGTCCCCCCGCGCAGCCTTCTGTCCGCATAGAATGGCAGCTCACTAATATGTAAATTTGCCCCGCACCCTCACACCACCCCCTGATGCTCCAGCGCTGTTTTGTCACTGCTCTGCTGTGTATCAGTGTTTGTATCAGCACTTCCCAGCGCCCACGGTCACCCCACACCAGGAAAAACCCCTTTTCTGCTCGGCTGGGGACACTGGTGCGGGGAGCCGCCCATGTCACTGTCCTGTTGTCTCTCTGGGTGGGTAGACCTGGTTCCTCCATACTCAGGGTTGATATTTACCCAGAAAAAGTCTTGGACTCTGCATCTAACCTGAGAGTGTGTAAATCTTTCATAACTGCATGAAGCCTCCTCGCTCAGGGCAGTGCGGGTGTGGTACCAGGGAGACCTGTCACCTGCCACCTCCCTCCGAGTGGAGTGGGGCAGGCGCCACTCGAGTGAACCTGCTGCAGCCGGCTCACTCCAAGCAGGGCAGGTGTGGGGTGGGCAGAGCAGTGAGCCTGTGGTCTGTGCAGCATGGCATGGGGGTTGATTTGAGTATTCATAGCTGTCTGATTTGAATATTCATGACTGTCAGTTCACGCAGACGCAGTCATGAAATGGGCCTCCTTGATCACTGAAAAATAATGCCACGTAGAGGTGAAGTTGCTGTCTGGGAGGCGCGAAGTGGAGAAGACTTACTGTATAGCACTAAATTCTAATTTAGCCATAAGCACTAAGATTGAGATCTTGGATTTTCAACAGTTCCGTGTTCTCAACAGTTCAGTACTTAGTTGTATTTGTTAAAAGCAGACATGTAATTGTCAGCATTGTTAGGCAGGGAAGAGAGACTATCACTATGCCACTGTATAAATTCATGAAACACTCATATTTTTAATAATGTATACAGTTCATGTGATTTCCGTAGAAAGAACAATTAAATAGACCTGAGTTCTTCAAACTGACAAAAAGATCAATAGGAGGTAATGCAGAAGTTGATGAATCGTAAGGAATGTGAAAAAATAAGTACAGAGAAACTGTTCATTGTGCCTTTTGGCACAAGAGCTGGACAACAGCTAGAGCTCTCTGAATGGCATAGTGGCTGGTGATAGATTTACTTCACACCTCACCTGCTTAAAACTGTGGGGTCCCTTGCTACAAGAAATTGAAAATTTGAGAAGTTTACATGAACTCAAAAAAAGACTTAGGTAGATTTGTTTAAGAAAAACCCTTCCAGAGATACTAAACACGCAAAAATAATGAATGCATCTAGTTTGTAAATCACAGGATCACAGGATATTCTGAGTTGGAAGGGACCCACAAGGATCATCTAGTCCAACTCCCAAGCGAACGCCCACAGAGGGATCGAATCCACAACCCCAGAGCCATGGGCACCATGCTGTGTCCATCTGAGCCTCCCATTATCTAAATAATGCAGATGTACCTGTTGAAGATAGAGTACAAGCTAGATGAAGATTTGATTTAACTCAGTGTCCTGGTTTAGGTTTTTTGCTGCTCTGGTACTGAGGGGGTTAACAGCTCAGCTCTTGCCTAGGCCTCAGTTGCTGCCATGGCATTCAAGGTTATAGAGGTAGGGATGCCTCTGTGAATAATCGTATTTGGGAGGGAAGAAAAAAAACTCAGTAGCAAGATGTAGAGTGCCAGTTCAGAACCTGCATGGAGAGGCTGAAAGCCCGAAGACCCCTAGGCCTACTAGAGAGCGGGTAGGAATGTTCTTCCAGGCATCCCGCTGCTGTTCGTGGAATGGATTGACGATGGTGTAAGCCTATGGAATGGAGAGAGAGGAACAGTGATGCAGAATCCATCTAAGCCACGACTGAAGATGGAGATCAAGCTGAAAAAAGAAGCTGCAGATGTTTTTCAGAGCCCAGAAACACAAGCCTGAAGTGGAGAGCTCGGCAGAGATCCTTTGGACAGACTTTTTGTGAATTGTGATAGGATCTGAACGATGTACTTTGGGATGGGCTCATTATGACGCAGTAAAAAAACCCCAGTATTTAAAAGCTTCATCCTGTGCTGTGACTCTCGTACAACAGAGAATTCCAGAAGAACTGTCGTCCCCGGGTCGAGATCTCACTTGGGAAAGGGTCATGAAAGACTTTTCCTCTTGTGAGAGAGAGAGAGAGAGAGAATGAGAACTTTGTGGAAGGGCAGAGAGATGGTTCCTACCCTGGATCTGGTCTCATCATGTGATGGAACATGGTTGAAGGAGAAGTATCTTTGTCACAGGACACAATCACAGGTTCACAGGTTACTCCAAGTTGGAAGGGACCCTCAGGATCACCTAGTCCAACTCCCCACCAACTAGACCATGACACTTAGCTCCTCATCCAGTCTTCTCTTAAACACCTCCAGGGATGGCAACTCCACCACCTCCCTGGGCAGACCATTCCAATGAGCGATCACTCTCGCTGTGAAAAACCTCTTCCTAACATTCAGTCTAAACCTCCCCTGGCATAGCTTAAGGCCATGTCCTCTCGTTCTGGTGTCCTGGCAATTGTGAAAAAGTAGCTACCTCTACAAAATATAAGGACAGCATCCTGCCATGACTTTTATCCTCAGAGACATAAAGTTAAGTCTTCAGGGTGACTAGCAAGGATAACAGCAAAATCAAGGTTGTTCATAATGTCCTGACAGATAGTCCATTAAAATTTGCCTAATGAGGACTTTGATTTTTCGTATTTGTATTCTCTGAACTAAACCTATAATTACACATATTTCAAAAACTGTTTCATATGTCTCGTAGTCTAAAAACATGCTTACCTGGAAATTAATCACTGGTCTTCAGAGAAGAATTAAGAGCTTTTGTGTTTCTGGGAAATGAAACTTTTTTTTTTCACAAAAAATAGCACAAAAAAATTGAATCCATATTTGACTGGGATTTACTAATATACTACTGATGACTTACAGAACAGAGGCATACTTTCCTCAGGCAGGACAAAGTCTGTTTTCTTCACGGAAATGCTAAGTGAGCAGTGAATAATACTGTTTCTGGCAGGCATAGAGATTGTTACTGTCACGCAGTGGTTCACAGGGCAGATGATAAACAAGAAAACATTTCTTGCAGTGTTCATTTTTTGTCTTCATTTTTCTCACATTTCACACACATGAACAGCACACACCCTTCACAAAAATTCACAACTGTCAGATTAGACATGGAGAATTTTGGTTGTGAACTGTATTACAATGAACATTCTTTATATGACACTCCCACTTTGCTGGAGTTTTTCAGAATTCCATAAATTTGCCTATTATATTTAAAAGCAGTTCCTTTATAGACCTTAAGATGTAGATAAGGGCATACTGTATGCTGCATTGTACAAAAATTATCTTCAGGAAATACTTGACACAATGGTTCCTCATGATTCATTCTGGAATCAAAATATTGGAGTACTTTATTGAGAAAGAGAATTAAATCTGGTGAGAATCTAAATGAAATTATGTTGTAGCGTTTGAGCCTTATAAAATACTAGAAATACAGTTGATGGCTTCCATTCTTCAAACAGAGTCACTATTTTTCTCTTGTATTGATTACTGAGCATTGCTAAGCTGGAGTACAGTAGAGCACCCACTTAGGAATCACAGAGTTCTCTTTCATGTGAGACAGTGATACAACAACAGCAACTATTGTACAGCTATTTCCCATGATATCCAATGTCTCTCCACCAAGAAGATAATGGCAGGTGATAATCAGCCCTCACAAATACATTTACATTATCTTTGTGATCTTTTCTGCTTGTGCAGACTAGCTTGTATTTACACTATTCCAGGGTTCTTTCATGAGCGGGTGGAATCACATAATCACAGACTCACAGAATCAGTAAGGTTGGAAAAGACCTAGAGATCATCGAGTCCAACCTATCACCTATTACCTAACCTAGCCAAACCTGTTACCTAACCTGTTGCCATCCTGCTACCAACACACCATCCTACCTATAACACACTACCCTGATATCTAGGTCATGCCACCAAGTACATCATCCAACCTTTTCTTAAAGACCTCTAGGGACGGTGACTCCACCACCTCTTTGGGCAGCCCATTCCACTGAGAGATCACCCTCTCTGTGAAAAAGTTCCTTCTAATGTCAAGTCTAAATCTCCCCTGATGCAGTTTAAGACTGTGTCCTCTTGTTCTATCACTTGTAGCCAGAGAGAAGGGACCGACACCCAGCTGGCTACACCTCCCTTTCAGGTAGTTGTAGAGAGTGATAAGGTCTCCCCTCAGCCTCCTCTTCTCCAGACTGAACAACCCCAGCTCTCTCAGTCGCTCCTCATAGGGCTTGTGTTCCAGCCCCTTCACCATCTTTGTCGCCCTTCTCTGGACCCGCTCAAGGATCTCAACATCCCTCTTAAACTGAGGAGCCCAGAACTGGACACAGTACTCAAGGTGTGGCCTAACCAGTGCCGAGTACAGGGGGAGAATAACTTCCCTAGTCCTACTGACAACACTATTCCTGATGCAGGCCAGGATACCATTAGCTTTTCTGGCCACCTGGGCACACTGCTGCCTCATGTTAAGTTTTCTATCAACCAGCACTCCCAGGTCCCTTTCCACCTGATCATCCTGCAGCCACTCCAACCCCAGCCTATAGTTCTGCATGGGGTTATTGTAACCGAAGTGTAGGACCCGACACTTAGACTGGTTGAACCCCATGCCATTGGATTCAGCCCATCTATCCAGCCTGTCAAGGTCCCTCTGCAGAGCCCTCCTACCCTCCACCAGATCGACATTTATCCCCAGCTTAGTGTCATCCGCAAACTTGCTAATAACAGACTCCATCCCTTCGTCCAGACCATCAATAAAGATATTGAACAGGACAGGTCCCAACACTGAGCCCTGAGGCACCCCACTAGTGACCGGCCTCCAACCGGACACAGCACCATTAACCACCACTCTCTGAGCTCTGTTATCCAACCAACTCCCGATCCAGTCCACTGTAAACCCATCCAAACCACAAGCCTCCAGCTTCACCAGGAGTTTGTTATGGGGGACAGTGTCAAAGGCTTTGCTAAAATCCAGGTACACCACATCAACAGCTCTTCCCTCATCAACCAGGCAGGTCACCTGATCGTAGAAGGAAATTAGATTGGTCAGGCAGGACCTTCCTTTCCTGAAGCCATGCTGACTAGGTCTGATCTCCTTACCCTCCTGGAGGTGCAACATCATTTTCCTTAAGATGACTTGCTCCATAATTTTGCCTGGCACCGAGGTCAGGTGGACTATATCCACAGCAGCAACTAGCACTTGGTGAATATTCTTCTGGCAGTAGAAGCAGAGGAAGTTTGGTCACCTTACAAATAAATCTCATCTGTAGAATACTGTTAAAGAATTAGAAATGTGCCTCTGGAAAGAAACTTCGGGGTCCCAGAACACCACAGAAGTCAGCTCCCTGAAAACAGGACAAAAGATTTCAGTCAGACTAGATGTTTACAACAGTTTTCTGGTCATCATTAAGTCACAGAAACTTGAACAAACATAGGAAGGATGGCTTATCTTGAGACTCTGAAGGAGGAGACTTCAAATCTTGTCGCTCATTTGGCTCAGCTCAGTCTCATACCTTAAATAAGCCAAAACAAAATGAGTGAATTTGAGAAACACAGCTCAAATAAGGCTACAGAACATATATTCAGAAAAAAGGCTGATGTTGGGTTTATATAATAAAGTGCGGACAGATACCAGATTCTGTCTGTGCTCTGACTTGGCCAGGGCAAGTTATCCTTAATCTGAAAACTACATTAGTGCTGTGATCAGTCAGTCTATCCTGCCGTTCAGTAAATCTTATAAGGTTAGGCATATTCCCACACAAATACATTTGAATGACTTCCAGGGCTCAGCTACACACTCAGCCATCTTAGAGCACAGACAGAAAAAGCTTGCATAGTCTAGCAATATTCTGAAACACAGTTGGCCCTCTTGCACTTCACACCCCCCATATTGCAGCTTCACATCTTAGCATTGCAATTTTTCAGCGATGAAGGAGGCCTGTGTTTGCAACTGTGCATGTGTGACCTGGCACGCATTAATATCCAGAGTCATGAATAGACAGTCATGAATATTCAAATCAACCCCCACTCGATGCTGCACGGACCACGGGCGCACTGCTCAGCCTGTGATGAGCTGCACCGGCCCCACTCTTGTTCCAGTACTGCACTGAACACAGCAACATTACATGTTTGTATTAGAGGGCTTTCTGTATAAGAGAGAGAAATTGTTTTCTTAATCCAAGAAAGATATTTCTGCATACAATAAAAAACTTACAGGAGGTATTGAGAGATAAAGTCACAATTTTTGAGGCCAGCTGATACTGGATATGAGCAAGGGAAAATTACTCACTGCAAATTTTCACAGGAAATTGAAGCACCTATGTTTTTTGCCTGTTAAGCACAGGTGTGTGATCAAATTGCAATATTACATGACAATTCAATCAGTCTGCTAGCTAAGGAACTGACAGGAACAGAACTGTTTCCACTTCTCTAGAGCTAGGCTGCTTCCCTTTTGCTTGCTCACAGACTTGACTTTGTAGTCCAGGAAGTGAAATCAGCAATAAAGTAACGACACAAAAGTAGTCATTATTTCTCTTCCCATTTATTTCTTTGAAGTAGTTTATCAGAAGTCCAGAGAAGAGGCAGGTCAGGAACACAGCTTGCAGAGCACTGGATTAGATCTGCAGTGGCTGTTGTTACAGCTTAGTGACACACAGCTACTCTAATGAGGGATGTGGGAATTCAAGCATGACACAGTACTGTAACTGTGGGTTGCCTCAAAATAGTGTGGTTGCATTAGGTCCACAACAAGCAAGAAGGGAATTTCCTTCAACAAAAGATTGGAGGCTCTAGAGAATTAGCCACGTCTATAGGCAACACAAAAGGTATTTTTGCATTTGACTGTTGTTACAACACGTTTACTTGTGTATTGGTCAATATTGCAAAACTATTGCATAGCTTGGGTGAGAAAAAGAAAACATTTCAGTGGTCAGCAGAGTGAAATGAACAGTTTAAGAGTTGGCAAATAGTCTCATATCTTCTTCCTTCACAACTGATCTACCAATGTTTAAAGTGTCTTGTGAAAAAATTAAAACAACGCCTTTACTTTTGCAGCTGTAATGCACAAGAACAGGAGTGTCTCTGACTTCTCTAGAAAATACACTACCCAAATGAAACTCCTTCTGAGTATGTTGCATGTATGGGGTGATCCAGTCACTATTTGAGAGAGTGGCAAGAGCTGGTCTCAGGGGAAGCAGGAATTCTGTAATCTCAGGAGCGAAGGTTTGCTTGAAGTAGAGTATTGGAAAAAGAACTCTTACAGATCCACTTGAGAGTCAAAAAGAAAAGCTACCAGCAATTGTCTCATGGCACAAATGCAAACAGGCAGACCTTAGGCAAAGTTTGAAAAAGGATTATTTGCAAACATTGACATAAGCAGCAATAATGGTAAGCATCTAGGCTCCCTTTAAAACAAGTATCCAATAAGAATGAAATATACTTGGAAACTACCCGTCTCTCTCTGCAGTGATCATCATGGGACCCTAGACTATGACCTTTGAATAAACACTTTACTTTCAGACAGTTAATTTAAGTAACATCTGCTATGTCTACCATCAAGTTTTCCTGTAAAACAGCACCAAAATTATAAGGACCGTGCTGGTTACCTTCTCTTTGGTATTTCCATCACTGCAGCCAACAAGAGAAGATATACTGCAGGAGATTAAGTGTCTGTGCAGCTGGAATAGAACCTTCTCATTGAAAGAATCCACCTTAGTACAGCTACTGTTGCTTCAAGACTGCATATGAGGTTGTCACAAACTGGCATTTAGCCTATGATACACCTGTATTATTTTAATTCTTTCTCTCAGTTGAATGGTTGAGTGTCTTGTTTCTGGCTGCAGTCTGGAAGGTATTAGATGAAAAGCAGATGTCTGGATAGATCAAAGCTTCAACTTCACCGCCAAAGAAAGTAACTAAGTGCTTTAGGATAGCTGCCTCTGCTTGGAGTGAGAATATATCTAATAGATGTGCAGTCTAAACAATGAAGCTTTGATATCAAAGGAGCAAAGCGGAACATGTCATCTCCTAAGCACCTCAAAAAATCCCATGTTTCAACACAGTGCATATGTCTCTTTTACTTTACTCCTGCAAATCACTCTTTGAATGTCTTGAAACAAAACAAAAGAAAACACAACATGTTCAGATGGAAAGTATTTTTTATTGATCATCTTCTTGTTCCAGAACGTCACTCCCCACCCGTATCCCTGATCTCACATGATCACTTCCACATGGATATGCTGTTAATCATCTTTTAGCCGAGTTTATTGCCTTGTTACACAACAGGAAGTAAGGATGTTTGACAGGACTATTCAGGGAAATAAAGGCCAAATGTTTGATAATCAGTACTGTGTTTAATATTTTTCTAAACACTTTGAATATAAATAATGATATAATGGGGGAAAAAATATTCCAATTCAGTTGTTTCCGTCTAGGTTGGGTTTCCACAAGACAGTTTTAAGTAACTATCAAACCCAAGACATGTACTATCTCAGGCAAATAGGAAAGTTATCTCCAAGTCAAACACACAAATGCAGACACAGAAAGCAATTGTTAGATATATGTATTTAAGGAATAGAGTGTGTCCTGGTGAGACCATTGGAATGGCATCAGAAGACAAAGGAAATTACATAGAAGAATAATGTAACAAAGCTGAGAAAACTTACTCCATTCTCCATTTCTCAAAACTTTTGCTTATGGTTTAAGAATGAAGCTTAAAAATAAGAAAATCTGGAATAATTGTGCATAATTGTTCTATAGGTACACAATGTACTATTAAAGTACTCATTTTATATAAAATGCTACTTTAGACGGGAAATGTAAACCTGACTCTTCTGATTTTGAAATACTGAGAAATAAAGAATCACAATCGGACTTCTTTTGGTCATCTCATAATAGGCTGAACTTGTTAAATTCTTCACTCATGAGAATAATCTCACAGTAGCCTGAAGAAACTGCTAACATTAGAGATGAACAGTAAGACAAGATTTGTAAGTTGCACCAAAATACAACTTAATTTTGAGAAGATACCGAGGATGTTGAAAATGTGTTGTTAAAATCAATGCAAGGACTGCACACTCTTCATCCTAGGGAAAAAACAGAGGAGGAAGGAAGATTGTTGGGGCTTTTTTTGTCCAAAGAGTGAAAAAGTTCATTCCATTCATATTTAGTTGGAGTTACATAAAAATCTAATCAATTGTCTACAACTTTCAGATTTGACTGTCACATTTCAGACAGTGCTCACATGAACAAATGAACAAAACTAAGATACTTTATTCTGAATGATATCTTGTGTCAAGGGAAAAGTCAAAGACTGCCTGAAAGCAAGGACAGTAGCCCCTTCTCAACCACATGATTTGCATAGCTTTTGCAAGACTACATCTTTTCCCTGTCTTTGAACTAGGGTTTTTCAGAGCATCTCTACTCTCTTTGGAGTTCTAGGTTGCTCCCACTCTTCTAGGTTGGCTCTGAAAGGGTCTGCATGGGCTGCATTAAATACTGATTTGTCTGTACCCTAAGATAGGTGTTTGGCAAAGAGCTGTAGGAATGAGAAGAGGCACTGGATCAGATGAGCAGACATGTCTAATGAGTGAGAGCACAGAGGGAACTAATCGGCCTGAAAACATCAGTGACAAAGCAAAGCACAGATGCTAATAATATGAATGTCATGCTCAGCAAATCTGAGCTTGTTCCAGGACTTCTTATTTTACGAACTTCTCACTTTCACTGGCTGTTTTTCTCCCTTTTCCCTCTCTTTTGCAGCAAGGCAGATACTTCTCATGCCCAACTACACTTCAATGGAGAGAGAGCAAGAGGAGATGAGTATAGGAGAAAGGAATGTCTTCAATGGGGACAAGGAAAAGGGAGAGATATTTCTTCTGGCTAACACATAATTCACTCAGGTATTGCTTCCATTTCCTATAGACAGGCCAATTATATGGTTTCAGGATTAACAACTCTATTAACTCTTGCAGATGTCAAAAACTATACATTGGATGGATACCTGTGTGTCATGGCTTTTGCTGGATTTCCATCACCGCACAACTGGCCATGCAAACCTGAAGGAACATGTTCAAATGTAGGTTGCCATTTTGTTTCTGTTATGATTCATATAGATAGTCTCACGGTAACTGATTTGGGTTAAGGGGCTTTTTAATAGGTGAAACAATGTCTTAAAATGCTTAGATTTATTAAACAGAGTCAAGAAAAGTGCTCAAAGGAAGCATATAATTTAAAAAGAACACAAAGTTTTGCCTCTACATCAGTGTTATTAACTGCAAAACAAACAAAAAATCCATATTATTTTCTTATTTCCTTTCCTCCTAGACCAAATAAGACTAAGTCATTCTAATTCCCAAACACAACTACATATAAAAAATGTGATCCACTGCAGTATAATGCATTGTACATGCCAGAAAGCTCTTCTTGAAGCTGGGAAGAGAGCAGCCTTCATGGTGGTTAGCTACACTGTCTTTTTTAGAATAGGTATTATTATCACTGGAATCTTTATTTTCAGTAACAAAATGCATTTTAATAACATCATGGCTCATTTGAACATAATGACACTGCTTGGTATATTTAACCATAATAATTAGCAATTTACATTTCTATTTTACAGAGAAGTATGCAGTAAATATTTTCACTATTTCACTATGCCATTATAAGATTGTCATTTGCCTTGACATTTTGTATAATCCATATTGTCACGGATTATGGACAAATCTTAAATTTAATATTCCCTTCACCTTTATGTGGATGTTTTTTCCTAAAACTTTAGGTCCAAATGCAATACCATCCTGGTGTAACAATTACCACCCTCAGTGACATCTTTAAGAAGCTTTCATCATCTGATTTTAACAGGCTAGTGGTTGAGAAATAACTTTGTTGCGGAAAACAAGCATTTAAGAATACGAAAGTCCTTACTAGTAATACTGTTACTGTTACATTAAAAATTTTACATCTGACAAGCAGCTGATGGCTTCCAACAATTCAATAAGAACATAGGGCTAACAGCAATGAGGCATATTGTGTCCCACCTGTGACACTGACTTGTACCATCTACCTTTATCCACTGACTAATGTGGGCTACATTATCTCAAAAAAAATTATGGTAGAATCCATGAAGCATGAAGTGAATGCACAACAAGTGGCCTGTGCGCCTGTGAGGGATCTAGGTTTATGTTCACCACTCTGGGGTGCGCGTTCGATCTCTGTACGGGCGTTAGATGGTGAGTTGGACTAGATAATCCTTGTGGGTCCCTTCCAACTCATAGTATTCTGTGAATCTGTGATTCTGTGAAATACAGTGATCACATATTATGTTTCTGATATTCTTGACAAATGAACAGTTTCTCGTATGTATTTTTTCTGAATCTCCAAAAACTCCTGATCAGGAAAAAACAAAACCCAACAAACAAACAAACAAACAAAAAAACTTGTAATAATAATTACAACATTTAAATCACATGCTATGCCCAAGAAGTTCTTTAGTAAATTTTTCAATGTTCCACTATTTTCATTTCCTACACAGAGAAAGTCTCTCCTACTATAACGTGTAGGGGAATTCCCAGACTGCCATCTCTGGAGCCTTTCATTATTTCATGTGCTTTTCTTTTCTTTACATTTGTTAAATGGAAAATATGAATAACAATAATATGTCCAGACTACATGAACCACAACACTCTGATTATTTAGTTGATTGACTTTGAGCAGGCTTATTGAGATGTTTTTAGACAACAGAGAAAATCTGTCATAGGAATTACTATGTTTACAATTAACTAAGAGGAGAGTTTAGCTGTTTGTGTGGGTTTGAGCTTTTTCTCTGCTTGACTCCTTACAGACTTTTTAGTTCTAAACTATCAATCCACTCGTGCGTTTCTTGCTTTAAACCCCAGAGCCTTAGTTTGCTCTGAACTCATTAACTTCTACAATGCCTGATTTCCAGGGTTTGGAGATTTCAGAATATTCTGACTTCATAGGCTCCATAATCTGAGTGTGCCTCAAATCATAATAATAATACTCAGGGAAGTGCTACTGTCCCATCTCCAGAGGTAGGAACTTACAGTAGGTCTGTGCTGCAACCACTGCAATGACAGCACTGTGTACCTACTTGCCAAGGAGTGTTTTTAACTAGTTGCCTCATGTACTAACAGGAAGGTTAGGTGTGGCACACAGAACTTGGCACCGGCTGAAAAATTCACCCAGGAAGCAGAAACAGCAGCCAGCCACACAAGTTGCCTTTGCAGTAGCTAATTAAATGCTAGTTGAGGTATATGAGTCCATTGTCTATAAAGGAAACTGAGCATATCCAGCTCTCAGAAAGACATCTACATTTAGTCAAGTGAATCCCACCCAGTGAAAACACACTTTACCTGAGATATCCTCCTCTACAGAATCAAGACCCAATGCTTCTTTTGTTATTATGCATACTTACCACAGTAGGTATCACAGATTTGCAGTGGAACCGAATAATCTACATCTGTTCTCCAGCCCTTTTAAAAGAAATAATTGAGGCTTATTCCCCTTTCAGCAGGACTGTGACTAGTACTTGTGTTAACAAAATATGATTGCTTTATTAGTTTATTAAAGTGACTGCATTTTTAATCTGTTTTTAATTAAACATATAAGGAGACTGCTGGTCTAGTGTATATTAAGTGAGTTGCAATCATTTTTAGGTCTGTTAATGGTAGAACTAATCATATGGGGGGTTGGGGGGGGGGGAGAACTGTATTCTCACAGATGTCTTATTAACAAAATAAATAATTTATGCAGGAAACTATCGGTCTTACCATCAAATTTCTCACTAGGGAAGGAAAAACAACTACTCTCATTACTCAGAAGGCTCTTGCCAATCTCACTTTCATCTTGCCTCTGTCTTCCTAACAGCAGAAATTGAAGCTGACAAGAGTCTGCTGGAGCCTCACAACTCCAGCTGTCAGTCTCTTTTCTCCTGGTACCTGCTAAGAGCCTTAACTTCAGAGAGAAATAAACCTATCAGCTTCATGCTCATTTTCTATTAAAGTTGTCCTAATAAAGTTCAGCTATGGAAATAGTGTACAAAAATGTCAGAAATAATTTGCTCAGCTCTGCTTTCAGGAGTGCTAATTCTAGCATACCGTGCACTTGCTGTGCTGTTTGCTATATGCCTCACCTTTTCTAGTTAATGTCAATTTTTGAAAAAATTATCTATGGTTTACTTGGATCTTTTGACAGCTTGGAACCTTTTATTACAAAGGAACATATAAAGGCAGAATTAGCAATATCCTGATGATATCCCTTTATCTTCCACTGACAAAGGAGCAAGATCATGGAGAGCAGCTCCTCTGTTAATTAATGTCATCTCAATGAGAGGTGGTGGCAGCACATCAAGATATAAATAATGCTCTTTGCCAACTCCATTTGCAGAATCAGATTTGGCTGGCAGGGGAAAGTAGCAAGAGAACCTGCAGATTTTTTTTTCTTTTTCTTTTTCTTTTTTTTTTTTTTTTAGTATTTGTTTATTTTGTATGGAGTACCTGGAAATATCAAGAATGCACATACCTGAATGCAAATTGTTGACCCACACATTTCTTGTGACGTAGTGATTGATACAGAATCTCCCTAAAGAAAAAAAGAAATTTAAAAATACTGTTTTCCATACCTGGAACAATCAAGACAGTGTGTCTCTCCAGCTCTTGGCTTTGTTTGCCAATAATGCTACATGTTCTAGTGTGTCAAAAAATTAATGGAAAATTATTTTCAGAGACAGCCCCAGATCTCAATGACCATAAGCAGCTAGTGTAGTTTTGCCAAGCACAGTGTGGCAGCACAGGAAGAGGGATAATGTTCCTGCACTTCATGGAGCATTATAAGGTGGACACCATCTCCACAATGGCTGCTCACAACATGTTCACTTCTTCACACTATCTTCATTTCTTTTCCCTGGTCTACATGAGCTGAAGGAATGACCCTTTCTTTACAGTTCTTCTGAACTTCTCATTCCATTACATACAGGCAACAAGTTGAGCCTTAGGGTAAAATTGTCCTAAATGTCTGGTCTGACACTTAACATTTGATTGATTATGGTTTGTCTTCAAAATAATGTTAGTTACTGCCCAAATAGCTATGAATCCTCCACAACTCTTTTAAGAATGGCAAAGTCCTAAAAAATCTGTGGGAAATTAGGTGAATATGTTCTTTTTTGAGCACAACTGAACAAGGATTGCTGGGTAGAGAATGAACATTGGTTTCTGAGAACACAGAGCTGGGTCTTGATGAAAACTGTATATACTGCTCATGGTGTTGAGACAGGAACTGTATGTCATTTGTGTGGGGTCCCATTCTGTCACAAAAGCAGGGGACATAACAGGTTTTTATCAAAGGGAAAAAAACAGAGTTTTTAAATCGCAGAATATGCTGAGGTGGAAGAGACATCAGTGCCCTTCATGAAAAACACACTTCAATAACTAGCTGTGATTTATTGGTGCTCCACAATTACCCCTCTTACTTAGCAATTCACACAGGGAACACTTAAAATTATAAAATATAAACTCCACAGATTTCATGTGAAATGAGCTGGTTGAAGGGAAGTGCTACTGTATGTTCCCTGAACACAATGTTGACAACTCTTCCACAATGCAGATCTCCTTCTCTGCCAGTAACACAGCATGTCCCAAGGTACCTTTTCCTGTTAGGACAGACTCTTGATATCATCACCAATGCCCTCTGTGACCTGTGTTGATTAGGATAGTGGATTTTTCACAGGTTTTTTCCCATGATTATTCAGTTTTGGGATCTCCTAGAGGAGCAAGTTATCATCTTCCACTTAAGCGTGTCCTCAGCTTGAGCAGCAAAGCTGAGTTGGAAAGTTCTGCTTTTAACAGCTGCTTTGTTACATTCAGCACCAGAGTTGAAATAAAGATCTAAACTGATTCATTAGAAAATAAATTCAGCATTCAGTGTTCAGCCCTTCAAGTTTAAGAAGTCCTTATCCATATCTTCCTGGTTCTCAGCTAATACCAGCTATGTGCACCCTGCTTACTAAAAGTATCAGAAGTACTTGAAAAAGGCACATTTACAATGTATTCCTGCATATAGTGGCAAAGAAATACAGCTGGAATATATCTTGAAGAGAGAGCAGATGTAGGAACTATCACATGCTTTTGTCTTCTAAAACACGTTCCTCTGCAGCAGAGGGAAGTCTATGGGCACAGTCCCACAGCAGTAACAATTGAAATCACAACATCTTGATTTCTCAAATTTTTCATCTCATATACCTGCTCAGTGGAGCAGACGGCAGGAGCACACATTTAGGGGTGGACATACGAGTACTGAGGAGCTGGCTGCTGAACCAGTGGGATGTCTTTCAGCATGGTGGTCCTAGTAGTTACTAGGATATATCCTGCTAATATTCTCCCATTTTTTTAAATGATGCAATGGCCACTCCTCTGCTCTTTGACCTATTTTCAAGATGTGTCTCTCACTAGATCACAGGTCAGGCCAATAAGGTAACTGGCATGCATGTTTGAAGAGCAAGGACAAGGCACAGAACTGCACTGAAAATGTGTGAGATGTAGGCTTAGTTGCAAGAGAGGAATTACACTCTCATTTCATGACTAGCTGCTGCCTGAATCAGAAACCTCACCTTCCCATAATCTCTTCCTGTTCTGTCCCCACTGTTGGAAGAAGCAGTGTAATCACACAGTTAGATGGCTTGAAAAGATAATTTGGCTGAAAACTTACCTTTTCTGTGTTGAGTTTGTTATTGCAGCTGTGAGATTTAGAGTGGCTCAAGTTCATCATGGATTGTTGCCTCAAGTCTTACATTTCATGATGTGAGATTTGCCAGGTCAACTGTATCAGTGACCCATATATGAAATACTAATAGTAACATTTGCTACCTACAGCATACAAATACCACAAAACAAAAATGATATTAAACAAATATTAAGGTTGTCCTCAATAGTCCTTTGATGTGACTCATTTAACTTCAGGATCTTTATTTATTCCTTGTTTCAGTGTGATATCAGAATTAGAACTACATGCTTCTGAAACGTTCCAGAATTTTTTCCAATATGTGCATGCATGGATTTATTAATGTATTTAAGTTGCAGAATGACAAATGGAATAATAAATTAATGCATTTAAATACATTTAAGCGTCTTACAATATTTAAGAAATTATATATACAAACCACAGAGACTGAATGATGCATCCCAAGAGAGTCACATGAGGCCATCTGCGTCCTGTTACACACAAGCACTGAGAACTGTGCTTTGGTTTGGGAAGTGAAGGAAACTTGTATTTGTTCTGCAACTGCAGCAGTTCTCATTTTCCAAGCTGATATTATGGGAAAAGATTTAGCTTTAGATGTAGAAGGACCATATAGTATATTCTAAATTTTTACGTCTAAAATAAAAGCCTCTTGTGTTAGTTAAGTGCTATGAAATTACATGCAGGTAATTATTTTGATTCCCACAAGTTACTTTTTATACTGATAAACACTTGATCTACTGGGGATACATAAAAGTAAGAAGCTGTCAAATCTTTTTGATTTAACTTACAATTTACAGTTATGAAAACATTTCACTTAACAGAGAAGGCTCGTATCTCATGACTGATTTAAATATTTTCTACAATATATTACGTAATTTTAAAAATATATATTTACCTGGAAATTCTCCATGAGCAAATGGACATTTAATCCAAGAACCTCGTTTGCTTGTAAACTGAAAGCAAAGAAATCGCTTAGGAAAACCAAATTTTCCATTTCAATCTGTGCCAAAATAGTCAACTGATGATCAAGGAATTCCAGAAAGTTGCAGAAGTTTAATTCACATCTTTCCTATCCTATGATATCTTCCAACCCTTGAGTTAAATTAGGTCCCCTTATTCTTCAGGTATTTATAAATGTGTGTATTTTATAGAAACATCTAGTTCCACTTACTTAAAAGTATTCTGAAGGAAAACAATAATATGCTTGTATTAACCTTATGTAGTATTTTTTTCTCCAGAAGAATAGTAAAATGTACTCCATTAAATGTACAGTATCAATAATTTTCTTTTCAAATATTTCATGTAGGAAACTTTCATACATTAAGTTCAGTGGATTCTTCGGAGTTTCCATTGACCAAAAACATTTTTTTCCTACTTTTCTTAAGCTGAAAAAACAAAGGGCACAATCTGATCTGTTTCCTATCTATCCTTGCTGTTGCACTTCCAAGCAATTACTTTCTAATCTAATCTTTCATGTTTCTTTCAATTTTAGTTCCCATTCATCAGAGCTACAAAACAAAATATTGATCCTGAAGGACATCAACGTGTTTTTTATTTGGCCTGACAGACAGAGGACAGTTCATATGTGTTTTACAAGAAAATCCCTTTACCTTCATACAGAGTCTCGGGTGAGTGTCCACACGAGAATATTTAACCTGCTTGAAGAAAGAGCACTCAGCATTAGCTAGTTTCATTAGCTAGTTTCTCAAAATCAGTTATGCAAATTGTTCAGGGTTTGATTACTGACAAAGGAACTGGTTTGTTTACTTTATGAACATCCCAGGAAATTAATCACAAAAAGTAGTTAGAAACAACTGCTGCTTTGGATTACTGAATCATTTGGTTCTTTTTATCTGTAACGTAGGATTTTTTATAGTCAGTCTGACCCATTAGAGCTAAATTAATTGATTTTATGGTGCCTCATGTGCAAAATTCTGATTACAAAGTCATTTTGTTTCAGTCCCTTATTTACCACTCACTAACAACCCCGCAGAACATTTAAACATACACCAAATAATGTTCCACCATCAGTTCAGAAATCTTTCAATTTTCCATATCCCTATTCCAGAACAGCTAAATGCAGACTGAATTTTAGGCATCCACTTAAGTAGTCCACAAAACGTTGATTTCTTGATTAACAACTGTTTACCCCCAAGGGCTTCACCATAAAAAGCCTTGTCTCATACAAACAATTACTACATAATTACTACATACATAGTTTCAAAAATAAAGAACTTGTCTTTGATTTTATTTGCTTTTTCAGTTGTTACTTTAAGTTTGCTACCTTCTCTCCACAAACAGGAAAGCCCGAAACCTACTTTTAAAGATGAAGCCAGAATTCTAATGAGCCTTATAAACCCAGGGCATTCAGCACCATGAGACTTTAAACTGAAATATAGTTGACCTGCAATTTTTGTGCGGCTGCAGGTCTCCATGGCTCCTGCAAAGCCCTCACTCCATGAAGATAGGCAGCTAATGAATATGCAAATTAGCCCCACCCATCACACCACCTCCCTCAGCCCTGGCACACTACAGTGGTGTGTCGTCTCCGCCCCGCTCACAGCAACACAAAGGGACAGGAGGCTCCGGGTGCCCATGGGCACACCACACTGAGGAAAAAACCCACTTCCCTTCACCGCTCAGCCATGCACACTGGTGCTGGAACCCTCCCGCTCTGCTGTTCTGGCTTGCGTCCCATCAGAGGGGGACCCACTTGCCCAGCTGTGACTGCTGGGGCCAGGAGCGGTACCTGCCACTGTGCAGGTACCGCTCACGCTGGTTGCCAGGTTTAAACCCATTTTGCCGCCACTGCCAAAAGCTATGGAGTGGCCACGGCTGACCCGGGGTTCTCTGTGAATTTTAGGTGGGACCCTCACATTGGCCACCGACGGCACCAGCCCCATTCTCATGGTGTTAGGCTGTTGCAGGACCTGACCAGGTGTGGCAGGCCGCTTGCCCTCGCTTCCGCCCACATGCTGGGGCCTGGCCAGCAGGGGATCCAGGGGGGCTGAGTGCAGCACGAGTTGTGTTTAAACATGCGCATGTCCCCCTGCATCCTCTCCCAGGGATGATTAACACACCTATGTGTGATTTACATACTCTTGGGTAGACATGGTGTCCAAGATTTGACTTAGCATACAGGTGTTTTTTCAGATGGGTAAATGTGATCTCAATATCCTCAGGGTAGAAGTGGTGTCCAAGACCAGACTTTCTGTATGGACATGTACCCCAAGGATGCCGAGGCCATGTCTACTCACCTGGTAAGACGTCTGTACACCAGTCTCGGACACCACATCTACCCTGATAATGGTGAGACCAGGTCTACCAGGTCTACCTGCTCAGAGAGATGCTGGGACAGCAGCGCAGGTGGGTCCCAGTGCCAGCACGCACAGCCAAGCAGCAAAGGGAAGTGAGGGTTTTCCCAGCGTGGTGTCCCTGCAGGTGCAGGGACCCTCCCATCCCTTTGCGCAGCACGAGTGAGGCAGAGAGAACACACTGCCAGAGTGTGCCGGGCTGAGGGGGTCGGCACGTTGGGCACAGCTAATTTGCATATTCATGACTGTCTATCTTAATGTATTCATGACTGCCAGTTAGCACATGTGCAGTTGTGAATGTACCATGAAACATAGGGCTGTCTTCATGGAAGAAAGCCCCGTGAATTGAACTCGCAATAATAGAATCATGAGGTAATGAGAGTTTACTGTATTAAGCCATTCAAGACACATTCATTTGAAAATTCTTCTACTTGAGAGAAGTGCTGGAAGAACTAAGGCACAAAATATTTCAGCACCCACAATTTCAAGACATTGGACCAGGTTGAGGAAGGCACTTCAAAGACACTTTAGGTACAAAACAGTTGTGCCCTACCAAAGTACTGTTATGTCTCCAGGAAGATTTAAGGAGCTTTAGCATCTTCTCATTTATATTTTAGATGTCTAAATGTTAAATATTCAAATATGATCTAATCACAATAGACTGTTGTGATAGTAAAAACAAAGAAGTATCTTCAGAGAGAAATCCCTCCAACCTATTGTGCCTATCTACAGAGGAGTTGTCCTCTCAATGTATCTCTCACTTACTTCAAAAGGAATCTGACATTAATGCCATAGACTTGAACACCTATCTTTTAGACAGCAAAGTCAGGATAGATGAGTCATGTCTTTACTATAAATGAAAAGCAGATCCTATTTATTCCAAAGATTTTAAGAAACATTACTAGATGCCCAGTCATCTCCACTTTTTATTTCCTGATAATGAGTCACTGACCATTTTGAATAAATCATGTGATTAGCATACTGTGACTATGAATGGTTTTAAGTATCAGAGAAGAAGAGAGGAGTTTTCAATTGCTTTTATTCCCAAGTCTGTCTCTTCACATTATGCCTTTGGTGATGGCATTCAATCTCACAGTTTCAATTAATCTGCATACTGCTTACTTTCTCAGGAGAATGTTTGGAAGAGTTTTCTATATCTTCACAGTCCTCATTTGACTTCGTGAACCTGCATAGGTTAACCATGACACGCACAGGACAGGGTGGCTCCCATGCTAGGGTTTGTGTTGATGGGTTATAAACAATATTATCCCATAGCGTATTTGTATCTGTGCAAAAAGAGGGGAAACATTATTCAAGATGTCTAGACATTAATCAAGATCATTTGTAAGTCTGGTACCTCTACACATGCTTTAAACTAAAAGGTTGGACTTAACACAGTCAAACGCTTTTTCAGGTTACACTTTTTTCTATTTGCCTGGTAAAACTTTCACATGTATGTAATATGACAATTTATTTTTCAGCTGTCATCGAGAACAAATTCTGACATTGCTGGAACATTTTGTGTAGCATATTTCCCATTAAGGATGGGAACACTCATACGCAGTTAACTGCCTCTTCCAACTCTCAGATCCCTCCTTTAATTTGGATGCCAGACACCTTCTTCAAATGTCTCCTTGAAGCCCTCTTGTCATATCAACATTTCAAAGCTGACCTCAGTGGCTTTTCTTCCTTCTGGCCAGTCTGAGTGTGACTTAAGAAAATGTGAGAAATTACTATAAAGTTACTTGGTGTTTACATTGGCATAAACTTGATGAATTATTTGGTCTGAAAGTACATTATTTCACCTACCCACAGTGAAAAAAACCAATATGATGATTCTCTTGAAGTTTTGCAATATGTGACTTTCAATTAATTTCAAATTGTGACATGCTACTGGAGCTGATGAAAATCTCTCCTATAAGGACTTGCACATTTTCATAGTACTTGCCATTTTCAAAGGGGCAAAGTCGTATCCTCCTTGCATCTGGAATAGCCAGCCAACCCTACAATCCAAAAAGTGGCCATTAGAGATTCATACATATTTTTAACATTTCAGACGGAATGTAACAGAAAGCCTTTCCACAAAAGATAAAGATGCCATGTTTGCTAGAAACTTTGGAAGTCTTTTTTTTAAGAAATTTTGCATTGTAATTTTATTTTATTGTTAATCATCAAGAGCTTTGAATTAAGGTGATCCCTTCTAACACTATACTCACTATTTCTGGGTCCTATATTTAGCCCAATTTAATTTAGAAGGTCTTCCAATTTGATTTTCATTAACATTTTTATTTTATCATTATTTGCAGGAGAGCAATTTTTAGGGAATAGAGGGCACTCCAATCAAGAACTCTCCAATCAAGGATTAGTAAGGTGTGTGCGATTAGTCTAGAAGCCAATGTTAGAATATAATTAGACGCATGTGGTGCATGTACAGAAGTAGAAAGGGGATAAAGGGGATAGTTTGTTTACAATAAACTGAGCATTTACCATACTTCTATGAAGATTCATGAATGACTTCGGCCTAACTCTTACTTCATCTGGCGCCTGAACAGACAGGCCACTCCCCCTCCCTGGTGCGGCGGACTTACCGTTTGCGGAGATGTGGATGAGCCCCGCTTTTGCTGTATGACCAAGAATCACCAAGAGATGCGGGACCATTGAGGAAACCCGTCAAGAGATACAGGAGTATTGTGACCAGCACCACCAAGAGATGTGGCAACATTGAGGTGGAAGACTCACAGACCTTACTGTGTGAGGTTGAGTAGTAGAAGAGCAAGCAAACAGACAAAAAAGAAAGGTAGGAGGAAAGCTGTACGCGCGTGGCCCCCCTTCCCGTCCGGCAGCTAGCATGGAAACTGAGTTCGCTGCCGCAACGCAATTGTTGGTAAATATCCTCTCTAAGAGAGGAGAGACTATGGGGGAAAAAACTTTACAACAGTTAATTTTTTGGGCACGATTGCATGGACATCTAACCTCTCCCCTGCTGTTTAAAGTAGAAGCCTGGCGTGCCCTAGGAGAACTAATGTGGGAACAGACGATTACGGGAAAAGAAAGTAAAGAGATCAAAGACTTGCAGGGACTGTGGCAGGCTCTTGGGACTGTACCGAGTTCACTGTCAACTTCCTTGGTGTCCCAAAAAGGCCGGCAAGGGGCTTTCATGGGGACGAACTTACGCCTGATACCAGGCATCTCCATGCAGTCTTGCGTTGTGCAATTGCTTGGAGGCTTGGTGAAGGAGCTGCCGCTTGCCACCCTCCCCCCCCCACCGTTTTCGTGCCCTGCGCCTGAACCTGTCGAACCGGTTTTACCAGTGGCACCTGTAGAGACTTCAACTCCTGAGGGGGATGATACCAATGTGCCGATGAAAGCGGCGAATAATACGGCCCCTGCTATGGCTCCCAATCCCGTGTCTGCTCCATCTGAGCAAATATCGTTACAAGAATTAGTAGAGCAAGTGCAAACTGTGTTTAAAAGATTGGAAGCAAGAGAGCTGAGCGCTTCGAAGAAGCCCCTCCCTTTTCCCTCTGCTGAGCAAATTCCAGTTTTCAGCACAGCAGGAATCCAAGCTTCTGCCTTTGTCTGCAATGCAGCCCCCCCGCTTGCCCTGCAGCACAGCTTCAGGGAGAGGCTTCACCATAAAAAAAAAAAAAAATTAAAAAAAAAAGAGACAAGAAAGACAAAGATTTTCCTACTAAGTTTTGGAAACAAGTTAAACGTAAGGCTTAGAGACGGGAGATTGGAATTTGGCCGAAAGACTTGCAGCTACTCCTTACCAGAAAGACAAGCATGGCTGCACTGTAACAATAACAGACAGAGACATTGTGTAAAGGACCTATAGGGAAGGACTAACAATCTATATTGGTGTAATTGATGAAGATTTTACAGGACAAATTCATGCTATGATATCTATTAATTATCCCCCTGTAACTATTCCTAAAGGTACTCGCATTGCTCAACTTGTGTTCTTAAGTTGTGTCCCAAAACCAGGAAGAATTGGTTCTGCTGAGTCACCACAAGAGTATTGGTCACAGACTGGGATGAAAGATCAAACCCCAGCTATCGTGAAGTTTGCAAGACTTCTGTATACGGGAGCTGACGTAACTATTATTTTACAACAGGTGGTTGGGCTGGGTGGTGTATCTCGAGGTTATATGTCAGCCACTTCTGTTCTCATCATCAGTCGAGAGGGTCAGCTTGCTACTAAACAGCCCCCTTAAACCTGTGGGGGCGTGACTGTCTATCTCAAAGTCAAAATTACTATGGATTTTTAACAACAGCCATTGCACTGCAGGGTGTTCGGCAGCCCACACTGGTGTTAACTTGGGTGACAAGTGCCACTCTGAGGGTGGACCGGTGACCCCTGCCATTAGAAAAATTGCAAGCCCTGCAGCTGGATATATTGAACCCTCATATAGTGCTTGGAATACTCCTATATCTGTAAAAAAAAAAGAAAAAAAAATGAAACTTTTACATGCAGTAATAGTAACTATGAGTGCCTTACAACCAAGTCTGCCTTCCCCTATGGAACAGCAATTTCAAAAAAGAAAAATAGGGAAAGCAACCAGCACAGGCAAGATTTGATAACCCTGTTTATGTCCTTATTTTGCCTCTCTTTCTTCAAAACTTAGCTTCAGCAAGGTGTTAAGGGTTAAGATTTAGGTAAAGAATTTGCCCACAGGCCAGTGGTCTGGTCCACATGGTGTTTTAACCTGGGGTGGAGGTTATGCTTGTGTCTTGACAGATGCTGGTCCTCAGTGGTTTCCTGCTCGCTGTGTTTGGCCTGTGTTGGAACACGCATCCCAGTGAAGGATGGATGGCTCTTCAGCCCAAACAGAACGTTTGTGTGACTCTGGCAAATGTGACTATGTGAACAACTAGGGCTTTATATATCCACAGGAAATAGAGCTATTTGGATCAGTTATGATGGATCAGTCAGGATGGCAACAGGTTAGGTAACAGGTTTGGCTAGGTTAGGTAATAGGTGATAGGTTGGACTCGATGATCTCTAAGGTCTTTTCCAACCTTACTGATTCTGTGATTCTGTGATTCTGTGATAGTTGTGTAATGTTTAATTATACCTATAACAGCACCAGAAAAGGCCAGAATGTAAATGCTACACTGTCTGTTTATCAAAATGCTACTGCTTAATGTAACTATACGGTCACAAAATTTCTAGATCTTTTACTGTAACTGTTGTATTACTTCAAAGAGTGTTTTTAATTTGTAGTGATAAGGTTTAGAGTGGTATTCCTTCATGACTTCATGGTAGACCATGTAGCCTTGGCAAATTTACTGTGCACAATCTTGCAGTGATTCATAATAAGCAATGGAAATGGTAAAAGCAGAGTATTCATCAGTTTCAGCAAAACTGTGCTGACCAAGTCACCTTCTGGGGACCAGGGGAAAATTATAGCATCCTCAGCATTGGCACCTGGGGTTGCAGTAACAGCTTTAAAGAAATTGACAAATATGGGATATTGGCTACCAGATGATTGTTTTCAATGGTCAAAAAATGATTACTGATTCTTGAAATTATTGTAGTTGTTTGGCTTTTACTGCCATGTTTGTTTAGCTTTCTTCAAAGGGCCCTGCAGAAATCTATGCAAGCAGTTTTAGTGGCACAAATACAAAAAAGGAAATTGTTAAGAATAGCAGCTGTATTTCTTGCAATGTACCCCTTATCAACACAGAAGAAGTAGACCTTGACAGCATCCCAGTGTACCCTTGAGAACAAACAACTGCTGTAGAAAAGCCCACATTGGGGCAGAAGACAGAACTATAAAGGTCTACCAAAGAACATAGTGTAAACGTGTGCAGCCAATTAGAATACCTTTCTGATGCTTTAATGTTGTTGATTGTTTTAGGCATGCTACACTGCAAAATAGAGCAGAAATTGATTTTTATTATTAGCTTATAATCATAGGTGCAAAGAATTGGAAGGCATGTGCTGCATGACCCTGTCTGACCACTCAGAATCGATACATAAGAAATTCAACAATTGAGAAATAATTTGAACAAACTTAAGATTAGTGATGATCCGTTTTCCAAGTGACTGTCAGGTTTAGACATCACAGGATGACTAAAGACGCTAGTAACGCAAGGCATAACAATGTTGATTGGTTTAATAGTAGTACTGTTGGTAGTAAATTGTTTACTATCTTGTATCAAGAACTTAATTAACAAAACAATCAATAATGCTTGGCTTATGCAAAAAGAAAAAGAGGGAACTGCAGGAGAGCAGTTTTTAGAGAACAGAGGGCACAAAGAAAATATTCACTCTGTTACAACAGCTCAGGACTTTCCACAGTAACCACAGTAACGTGACCTTGAATCCAGCTAAAGAAAGAAACTAGCAGAGATACATGGAAAGAAAGGAATGTTGGAAAGTGCCATCGATGTGCTCCTAGAAGAACTCTCCAATCAAGTATTAGTAAGGCGTGTGCAGTTAGTCTAGAAGCCAATGTTAGAATCGAATTAGACTCGCGTGGCACAGGTACAGAAGTAGAAAGGGGATAGTTTGTTTACAATAAACTGAGCATTCACCATACTTCTATGAAGCTTCATTAATGAATTCGGCCTGACTCTTACTTCAATTATTTTCTAGGGATATCAAAAGGCATTCAATATCATAGTAATAGATCTCTTGGCCTTTGCAATAGTAAAGGATGTATCCTTAAAACTGAGGACTAACACTTAACCCAATCTGCAAGTATATGTGAATGGCTGATACTATACTATACCACTGTTTGCTCAGCAATCCTACAGTGGAATTCTCTGTGTATACAGAGAGAGGAATAGAGTAATCCCTCGAGNTCAACAATTGAGAAATAATTTGAACAAACTTAAGATTAGTGATGATCCGTTTTCCAAGTGACTGTCAGGTTTAGACATCACAGGATGACTAAAGACGCTAGTAACGCAAGGCATAACAATGTTGATTGGTTTAATAGTAGTACTGTTGGTAGTAAATTGTTTACTATCTTGTATCAAGAACTTAATTAACAAAACAATCAATAATGCTTGGCTTATGCAAAAAGAAAAAGAGGGAACTGCAGGAGAGCAGTTTTTAGAGAACAGAGGGCACAAAGAAAATATTCACTCTGTTACAACAGCTCAGGACTTTCCACAGTAACCACAGTAACGTGACCTTGAATCCAGCTAAAGAAAGAAACTAGCAGAGATACATGGAAAGAAAGGAATGTTGGAAAGTGCCATCGATGTGCTCCTAGAAGAACTCTCCAATCAAGTATTAGTAAGGCGTGTGCAGTTAGTCTAGAAGCCAATGTTAGAATCGAATTAGACTCGCGTGGCACAGGTACAGAAGTAGAAAGGGGATAGTTTGTTTACAATAAACTGAGCATTCACCATACTTCTATGAAGCTTCATTAATGAATTCGGCCTGACTCTTACTTCAATTATTTTCTAGGGATATCAAAAGGCATTCAATATCATAGTAATAGATCTCTTGGCCTTTGCAATAGTAAAGGATGTATCCTTAAAACTGAGGACTAACACTTAACCCAATCTGCAAGTATATGTGAATGGCTGATACTATACTATACCACTGTTTGCTCAGCAATCCTACAGTGGAATTCTCTGTGTATACAGAGAGAGGAATAGAGTAATCCCTCGAGTATCATGGGGGATCTGTTCCAGAAAGATGCCGCAATAAGCAAAATCCCCAAAGTAGACATAAATACGGTAAATATGGTAAAGCCAGTAACACTGGGGGTGGGGGGGAGTGGGGGGGGTGGAAACCCACGATGTATTGAAGCCACAAATGGTGAACTGCAAAGTAGTTTACAGTAGAGTACTGTAATACCTTTCTAGTGACCTCATATCTTCAGTGGGGAATAAAAAAATTCCCTAGAGACTTTTGGTTCAGCTTGAATATCTAGGTATGTGATTTTAAGTCCCTATAAAATACATATCTGAGTGTGACTAAAGATCTCAAATTACTAGTATAGCAGCCATATAAAGATTTTGCCAGTGCAGCCAGTGGAATCTACAGTGGAGTCTAGCACATCCCAGAAGAGCCATTCACATTTGGTCAATTGAGCAACCGACTGCATTAAGTAGATCTCTGTTGACTTTAAGAGTTGGGACACATAATTCAAATGTAGATATCTATATCTGGACATGTACATTTAGATATCTTAATCCATAAGATCAATCCTACCCTGAAATTCACTAGGTTCACATAGTGTCTTCCTATCTTATCAATATCCTTTTAAATTGGTTTGTGACTTTGTGTTGGGTTTGTCTTGGGTTTGCTCTGGCTGTTTTTTTTCTGGTAGCAGGGGGGCATATGGGGGAGGCTTTTCTCTGAGAAGTTGCTGGAAGCCTCCCTCATAGCTGGCAGAGGTAATGCCAGCCAGCTCCTGGCTGGGCCCGCTGCCGGCCAAGGCCAGGCCAATCAGGAGAGACAGGGGCACCTCTGTGATAACATATTTAAGAAGGGAAGAAAAAAAAATGTTACAGGAATAAGAAGATGGGTGCTGAAGAAGAGCTGTGAGAAGTTGTAACAGCAAATGCAGACACCCAGGTCAGAGCTGAAGGAAGGGGAGGAGGTGTTCCAGGCATTTCCCTGCAGCCCGTGGTGATGACCATGGTGAAGCAGGCTGTCCCCCTGCAGCCCATGGAATGGAGAGAGCCCAGGGATGCAAAAGATCCACCTGTAGACCGTGGAGAGGGAAGGCCACCCTGGAGCAGGTGGATGCTGGAGGGAGGCTGCAGCCCATTGGAGCCCACATTGGAGCAGAGTCTCAGGAGAAACGTGTGGCCCATGGAGCGGAGAGTCCACATGGGAAAGTCCACTATTATTTCTAAATGAGGATTCACATCTTTCAGCAAGAATTCTTTTTATTAGAGCAAGTGCACGAACTTGCACTTCATACTTCACGCTTTTTTGTCCTCTAATTATGTCACATACGAAGATCTCTAGTCTCTTGCAATTAGCCTGACTCTCTTCCATTTTGATTACACCAACCAATCGTATTACCAGCAAATCTCATTACATATTCCCACCTTTTGTGCCTGTGTAATTGATGAAAACATGCATATGAGATTGGCTCTAAGTGTGCTCCTTAAATAATCTCCCTATCAGCACAGCCCTATTCAACAGGAGTTGTTGAGTTAGCCCTGCAGCCAGGTATTACCTGGCTATTTATCCTGTTCTCAGTCTCAGCTTCCTCAATTTCTCTTTTAGTTTATCATGCAATACTATTTCAAATGCTATGCTGATAGTCAGATTAAATTTTCTTTCTTTTCATTGCTTATAAAAAAATCAGTTGAAATAATCTTACACAACACATTCCATAAATTAATGTAAATTGTATCTCATTTTCTTCTGACCACCATGTTTTAATTAGCATTTCCTAAAAAAATATCTTCTATATTTACATAATCATAAGGTCAAACAGGCCTCAGTCAAATGTGTCTTTTTCAAAAGATAAAATTTCTTTAACCAGAAACACAAGTATGTGCCAAATACCAGACTGCATTACCTCAATGCAAAGACAAGGGAGTAGCTGAGAATATTTCAGAGAAACTGATTTTAAAGCTTCCTTTCCTTTTATCTGAAATGAAAAAGATTGTCATGAACCCAAGGCAGTAAATTACTTTTTAAAAAGTTAAGTGACATAGATGCAGAAGGCCATTTACTCTATGGCCTTCATGAGCATTGCCACCTACAAGTCACACCCACCAGTTCAACAAATCACTGTGAGCTTTAACTCACCACAGCAAATGCCCCTGCGTCTTCACAGGTAAACCATTTGTGGCACAGGCGAATGTAGTAATCTTGATCTTGGGGAAAGTTGGATACATTCACTGTTATAATTTTCCTTTCCCTGTCTACATTATAATCAAATTTTCCGGCTGAAAAATAAAATTCAGGGATGGAATTATCCCATCTGTCTCTTTATCACTTCATTATTTCTATTTTTTCTTTATAAAAGACTGTATTTCATAACTTGATGGAGATGAAATTCAACATCTATAGATTCTTATCTATGATGTTTCAAATTATTATTTTTATATCCTGATATTCCTCAAGTTATTCTTATTTTATGAGATATAATCATTTTCATTCTATATCATTTAGTTTTAAAATAGCACTAGAAATACTGAGAGGCCGAGACATCTACCAATTTTACTTCAACTCTAGTACTTGAAATCTTACAAATACAGGAAATATACACACTAACACTCTAAAAGCTGATTAACCAAAGATTGCAATTTCATGACTTAGAGAATATGTGCAATTGTATTAAACAAATGGAGTATGTGGTGGGATATTTTAATTTTTTTAATATTCATGGGCATGCCAAAATCAGGATGGCAGTTTGCCAAATTAGTGGGGTCTTTCTATAGAAAAAACATAAAACCAGCAGTCCAAACTGCATGAAAAGGACAGAAATCCATTTGCAAAAGTTTAAGTATTAAATAGGCTGTCAATATCTTTATCATCTATCGGGCATCTTCAAGTCAATATAAAGAGAAACATTTTCCAGGACATGACCTATCAACTCCACGGTAATTAAAAGTAGTGGTAGTTGGAAATATTTTTTTTTTCGCCTGCTTATTTAGGTATGAAAAAATATCATTGTATAGGTCATCAACATCTCACAGCTCTAAGTTACATAAAAGATCAGCTCACCTGAACAAGCTGGAATATATTTTCCTACATCAATGTTTCTACAATCTGCAAAATAGAAGCCAGAGCTTTCCTAAGTGCTGCTTAATTCATATAACTGTAGAGATGAACTGTCAAATTATCAAACAGCTTTCCAACAGGAAACTTATCCCTCTTTTTAAAGGCTGATTTGCATCTACTCCTAGATAAGCAGCAAAAAAGAAAAGTACTTTACAACACACAGAGATTATACCACAATATGCCTTAAGGAACTATCTTCCCAGTGTGGGATTTCTGTTGGGGAACCTCATCAGCAGTTTAAGGCACAAATCTAGGCTACAACACTGCACTTCTTTACTTCATAATTAACAACTGTGTATTTTTGCTATTCTGAATCCTGGCTTAGAAAGAAGCACCCTATCTAGCTTCCAGAGAGCTTACCATAATTAGTAGCCAGGCAACACTTTCAGAACTAACATCAGATATTTGTCTCTCCAAAACATAACTCTTGATTTTGGAACACTAATTCAGCATTTAACATACTGCCTACTGTTTTCAGCTCTCCTTGCATAGCTCAATATTAGAGCAGCACTTCACTCTCATTTCCCCACAAAGTTTTTTTCTACAGAGAAATATTTCCTATTTTTATTTGTTTACTCACCCTTGCAAAATGTCTTAAAACTGGGCTTTATAAACACTTATTTTCTCCTCTCTTTATTCATGAAGTACTTCAAT
Source organism: Pitta sordida (assembly GCA_013390025.1). Classification (NCBI taxonomy): domain Eukaryota; kingdom Metazoa; phylum Chordata; class Aves; order Passeriformes; family Pittidae; genus Pitta; species Pitta sordida. The sequence continues at coordinate 75,715 of WEKX01000153.1, read as the reverse complement.
AGTGATTCAGGATTTATCAAGAAAATTAAAGGCATTTTAAGCACAAAAAGGCTTTACTTCTATGAAGGTGTGAAACTGTGTATAAGAGATGACATTGTACCAAGGGGCAAGGGCAAGAGTCACCCACCCATGGCCTCTAAAGATAGGAAGGCAGAACAATCCCAGGTGCTGGACTGAACAAGGGACCTCATTTTTTGCAATTGCCTCTGCTGGCTACACTGTATCTTGATTGGACCACAGTGCTGAATACATTTTTGTATGCATTTGGCATAGTTTGTAAAAAATTTGTAGGCACTTTACCCCAAAAACATGGAAAAATGCGACCTATTCTTTTTCAGTTACATGTCAACAGGGGATAAAACAGCTAGTTAATGAAAGTAAAAATTAATTTCTATAGGCTTTCTTATCAAGCTTTCCTCAGCCTCTGAAACCACCCATGGCCTAAGCATGCAGAGAAGCAGAGGCTGCATCTTATACACAGAGAGCACACGGGGCTGAGAAAGAGCATTTGCCAGTCACAAGAAGGCCCACTGTGGCAAATGCACAGTGTTCTTCAAATTTCCATGTACTTTTCAGATGTAAACTCTGTTTTTTACAGCAAGTCGAGACCTTTATTTGCACACACAAAAAAAATCACTGCCACATATGATCTACCATCAGTTAGGTCAGTGTATCCCAGAACATGGTTTGGACTTGCCGTTGCCTTCGAGTTTCTTTGGTTTGTTTTGGTTTTATTCTTTGAAAAAATGCTTCTTCTTAAACATCTCATTTAAGGTGTTTTCCTACCTTCAACATAGTATTCTTGACTCAGCATGACTTCACAGTAATTTGGTACTGTTTTCATGGTCACATAGATGTGTTGTGCTACATTCACTTCAATGCAATTGAACTGTACCTGTATCTGTTTAAAACATTTATAAAATATTTTATTTATAAAGTAAATAGATAAAGTTCATGTATGACTTCCAGATACATAAAAGGCATTGGTTAACAGAATTAAGCAAGCAATATTCTTTGTTCGTATTTATTATATTTACGAGCAGCATGAAGAAGTCTCAGATATTGTAGCATTAAGAATGTAAAAGGAAATATAATTTAATAAAATGATTTGAAAGAGTATCATTTTTTTCTAATCCAAAATTTTGCTATCTCCTTCACTTTCAGATACCCAAATTTCCAGAAGCTAGCAAATAATCATAAAAGCATGGAAATACAGGTATTTAATGCTAACTGAACTTCAAAAGCAAAATGGTCTTTCATTCTAGCACAAAAGCACTTGCAGAATGGTAAGAAAAGTTCTGATTAAATATTTAATGACAACTTTAGAAAAACTATTCATTCCAATAACAGCTTGTGATACAGAAAGTAATTTAGGAGACAGAAAGTAGTTTAGGAGACAAAAGTTGAGGTTCAGTTATAGCAGGTCATTAACTCATTGACAGCAGTAACTATTAAATTACATATAGATTTTCATATTGTATGTATTCCAAAATCAGGCTTTGCAGAGGCAGCTTCCCTTGCCAAAAGGTAAGTGGAAGAAGTACAGAAATGGTGGAGAATTTAGTTTATAGATTATAAAATGGCATTTTGTTATGGAGTTTCATTTGACACTGCTGAAGCATACAGTTCATTAAGGCTTGTAAACATTTAAATGAAAGACAACCCTCCACAAAAAAGGAGTCTACCTTCTTTCCATTAAGCATCTTGCTTTTTTTCCTAGTGAATCTCACATTTGTGCACTGAGACTGCTGTGTGTCCAGTGAAAGAGAACATATTTCCAGTCCACGGACATGCTCTGAAATGAGTTAGGATCCGATTTCAAAAATATAATTTAAGCATCTCTGCAATAACCAAATTCAAATATACCATATCATAAGCTTTCCTTTCAAGTGAAAGGCATATATTTTTAAGTCTGTTAAAAAAAAAAGACATTATAGATAACACACACATGGAGATAAGAGCAATGATTTGATATAGGTTGCTATAAATTAAAGCTTTAATTATGCAGATTTTAAAAATGAACCCATTAGCTCTGAGTGAAGCAATCAGGAAATATCTAAATCGTAACAGTAAGCATGTGAATTGCAGGGTGTTAGTAAAAATATACTATGCACAAAAAGTTTGTGCACTTACATTTTATTTTAGTGCAGAAATGTAACTTCAAGTGTATGAACTGTTTCTCCTTATGTTGGGTCAGCCTCTCATGTCTGAGTTAGGAGACCAGAGCAAATTAGTGTGTGCATGCATGCATGCATGTCAGAGCAAGAAAGAAAAGGGCAGCAGTATGCTTGGGGCACTGGTAGAGGACAAGTTACGCCTATTATATCGGAAGTTACAATTCATTTGCTTGGAATTCATTATCTTAGATGCCTTGAGAAGGGCCGTGGCTTCATCCTGGTCACAGGTTCACAGGTTATTCTGAGTTGGAAGGGAGCCACAGGATCATCTTGTCCAACTCCCAAGTGAACGCCCATCCAGGGAACAGGCCCACAAGAGTGGAACCACGGGCACCACTCTGCATCCATCCAAGACTCCCAACATCTAGACCATGTCACTGAGCTACTCATCAAGTCTTCTCTTGAACACCTCCAGGGATGGCGACTCCACCACCTCCCTGGGTTCTGCAGTAACATGCTTTCACAAAAAGCATTTTTCTGATATAATTACAGGAAAACAGTTTTGACACAAATATTACAATATGGAACAAAATTTGGGTGAATAGCCAGAAAAACTAGAAAGGGCTCAGTAGCAATACAGATTCCTACCATTCAGACTCAGAGTTCCTTTAATGTTTAAATGAAGAGAGCATAGGCTTCCCTGGACACATTTCATCACTGTTGAAATCTTCATGCTTTTTAGTACCATAGAAGATAAAGATGCAGGAGCATCACGGCAGAAGCTGTTAAAAATGCCACCTGCAAATGCAAACACAAGGACAGAGAAACCTTATTGCACACAGGATATCTGAGGGAGAGCAAGCACCAAAGGCAAAGCTGCAGCTTTCCTGAAATCATTACGAAAGTCACTATTGACTTCAGAAAAGCCACTACTTTACCCAAGACTTTCACATGGCCAGCATAGCTAGTTGCCTTCACTGGCAATGCATGGGGTGAGAAAAACTACATTACGGATGAAGTTTGATAATAAATTTCTAGGCCTACGGAAGTGTTAACCCATAAGAGGAAGCAAACACACTTCTAACAGCTAAGGAAAGCAGAACACACCTGGACTATTCTGGTTTTGAATAATCAGATCGGCTGGATTGTGGCTTAACAGTTTATTTACACTTTTTTCAAAACTATTACCTGTATATTGTGAGCACTGTCATAGGTAGGATTTTAATTTTAGGATTTTCTGATGGTCCCAATTGCTGGTAAAATACCAGTTTCACACAAGAGGGCACCATTGCTTTCCTAGTCATGGAAAAGTCCCTCACACCTGCAGGATTTCCTTCTGCTTTAGACCAGAACAGCAAGAGTGGAGTTAATATTATCCAGAACTTCTTCAAGGCACAGAACACAGTAATCAGTAGGTACAAAACACAGCTACTATGTCTCATCTTATTTCCCAATGGAAATTCAGTCATTCCCAAACCCTAGGATATCAGTTTGCAGAGCCACCTTCTGTAGTCTAGTGTAATCTTAAGGGCACAACCTCCTCAGTCAACTATATTTCATCTCTTTATATTACTCAGGCTGCCTTGCCCAGAAATCAGTTATTTATTGACTGATTTGTGTTGATTTAATCCTCAATGGAGATTTAATCCCCATTGAGCTACTTGTGCTTCTCTATTTCACATCCATTGCTTGTAGTCCCAAAAATCAGGAGTTCAAGAAACTATCAGAACAAATGGACAGGGAATTACGATTTTTCCATTGGCTTTGTGATGTGCAATGCAGCACACGTATTTTTAGCTGTAACTACATCACAGCAATTTCTTTGAAATATTTCTTAACTTTCTCACTTCAGTACATAGCATGAAATTTAAAAACCACACAAGTAGAACAAAATATTATTGCACATTCTCCTTCCCCTGGTGAGAGTCTGGAAGAAGAAAAACAATATTGACTCATATTAGTCATAATGCTTACATGCGTCTAGGAGTTCAACTAGTACGGAAAACACAAAAGTATGAAATATCAGTGCCCCAATACTGTTCCTGCAATAAAATTCAGGATAACACTCTTAATGAAAATCATCAGGAAAGGGTGCATCCTTTAATGTCTAACCAAGAACTGTCGTCAAGTGCAGATGCCCATTGACTTACATTGAAGACATAGCCACAATTCACAGGTTCACAGGTTATTGTGAGTTAGAAGGGACCCACAAGGATCATCTAGTCCAACTCCCAAGCGAATGCCCTCCCAAGGATCGAACCCACAACCCTGGAGCCATGG
>WEKX01000153.1:56585-71270 GCA_013390025.1 Pitta sordida | reverse complement strand
CTTGTTAGATCTCATATTATTAGAATCTGCCCATTTCTCTAGCCTGTCAAGGTCCCTCTGATTTCTCACAGAGAATGGTAGGATATGGAGGAGGAAGGAGAAAGTTTATCCTTACTTACCCCTCTGACCCTTACAACCCTTACAACCTCACACCTTGCCTGAGGCACAGTTTGCACTCTGGCCAAGGCCAGGGAAAAAAGAAAAAATGGGTGGGGGGGGGTTGGGGGGGGAAGGGGGAGAGTGTCAGTTTAATAGGTGATGTGTCCTGTCCTGATCGCGTCCCGTCCCATCCCATCCATCCCACAGCAGTGAGAAGAGGGAGTCAGGAGCTGGGCGGCCCGGCCACAGCAGGGGCAGTGGGAGTGGGGCAATGGGCAGTGCTTAATTGCATATTCATGAGTTCACTGTCTTCGCAAATTGGGGCTTTTGTGTGGCAGTCCCAGACCCGTGTCCCTGTGGTACCTGGAAGCTCACTGTAATTTAAATGGGTCATATAATGCATGAGGATATTAGCCTTGGATCACAATAAATACATGATGTAAGAAAGACCTGAGAGAAAATTTTCATTGTATAAATCATCACAATATCAGACTCATTTCTGACTAATTCTTCAGTAGACTCTTACTATATCATCTTTTAGTCCCACCTTAAGATATTTTCTTCTGGAACACACCTTGTTTTCCTTTTTGCACAAGTAGTTCTATCTCTGTCCCAAAAGACATAAAGATATGTCTTGCTACACAAACTATGTGCTGAGTAAATACAGTTATACTTCCTCCATCGCGAAGAAAGGGACAGGCCAAAGGCGTCGCGAAACATTAATCTTGCAAAGAACTGCAGGTCGTTAATATGTATGCAGGCCACGCTCATTGCTCCACCCCCCGGAACTCCGGAGCTCTGCGGACAATTCTCTGCTCCTTCCCCTTGTCTCTCTGGGCACAAGCGAGCAAAGGGAACCGTTTCTCAGCAGCTGCTGTGACCGTGTGTGTTCCCAGCGCAAACTCCACGCCGCTGCTCCGCCCCCCCAGCCCGGCCCAGCCCCGCTGCTCACGCTGTCCCGCACGCGCTNCGTGCATACATACACTGCACATACAAATACATGGCGTGTCTTGTGGCGGTGCTGCACTGGGTCTCAGTGGCCGCCTAGGACATAGTGCAGCGTGACCCTTCGACTGTAGAGACTGGGCACGGAGACACACAGGACCAGCTCAGGAGCCGGGCAGAGTATGGCAGGACTGTAAACTCGAGGCTGTGCCGGAGAAACCCCGAGCCCATCCCGCCTCACAGGGAGAGCTGACTCCGCCCCTCGGCAAAGCAGAAGCAGAGCGCATGCACTGTCTATCAAATATCGCAGATCCCCAGAGCCGGACTGCGAAAAAATTGCTTCGCAAATGGGCAAGGTCGTGAAGGAGAAGTCACGATACAGAGAAGATTCATTGTATTGCCTAAATTTTGTGTTTATGAATGATAGCTGTAATTAGCCCTACATAAGAGAGGGATTGTTGCTTTAATGAAAGGTTCCTTAATTATGAGCACCTATAAGCCCAGGCATAAAGAAACTAAGGCTTATTATTCAGCATGTAGACACTTTCTTGTATTTTTGCCATCATCTTAACCACAAGAGATTATTCTTTTTTTTTAATCTGATGATTCAGCAATCAACCCAGAACTGTACAACAGCAAGTCACACCTCATGTACAGCTGGATAATAGAAGCCAGAGCTGAGCAATGAATGCACAATAGAAATTACTGGATGGATAATTTGAAGCCTCAGGCAAGAAGATGAAAATTGGAGAACAGGATTTTAAAAAAGGCAGAGAAAACCTATTTATAACAAGCCTGGGCCAATATTCAGTCGAAAATCCTAGCTGCTTTTTTGTCTGATAGATCTTCCCTACAAGAATCGTAAGAATCTGAACTATTTAGGATACTGACAGTGCTAAATCTGAGAGCATATCTAAAGCACACTAGAATTACTTCACTGGCACATCATTCAATGAGTATAAATTAACTAGTATTTCAAAATTATTTGCATATGATTTACCATAGTATCTGCTGCATCTGTTCATTAAGATTATTCAATAAAATTCATAAACAAAGTAGATATGTTCTAAGATAACCATATGATGATACACTTCAGTTAATAAATACCAAAATTCACTACTTGAAAGTACTTATAGCAATTATAAAATTGATTAAATTTCAGGCTGACAGCCTCTCTTGCACAACAGATTGCAATGCACAGTAAATTAGAAGGGTTTCATGGTTGTATGTTCGGAAAATATTTTAGACTTTCAAGAATACTGAATAACATAGTGATATACAGTGCCAAATATATTTTCTGAAAATTTAAGGCTTTTTTAAAATTATTGATATTTTTACATCAATGTCTGGATATATGTATTACAGTGAATTTCAGGTTCTACAGTAGCTTTTATGTACTACTAATAGTCTAGAAGAACAGGAGGAAGAAGACAGAGTCAAAGCTATGTTGTCAAATACTACTGAGTGGGTGGTTGCAAACTCTAGCAAATAAAGTCATCTTTTTGTTGCAGCTAAAAGAAATGACTGCTACATAAAGGTTCTCTGTTATACAGTTAAAGGCTTTCAAGGTAATTTACCATGAATAATAAATAATAAAAAGAATTTATAACAAATTGTAAAGGAAGTAAGGAAAGGAGTATACTCCCATTGTTGCACAAATGATTTACATCTACAATTTACTTGTATTAAAGATAGGTGATAAGTCATTTTCAGGCAGCACTGAAAAAACTACAATCAGCTTCATGTACATGATCTTGAAAGATAAGGATCCTTAGTTTACAAACCCTTCAGTGCCCAAAATCTATATCCAGCTAAGAGTGAAACATCTGGGTTACACTTGTGTGCATCATCTCCATGTCCCTGCATCACGGATTAGACCAGATGACCTCCAGCGGTCCCTTCCAACCTCAGCCAGGATGTGACTGTGATCTGAGCAATTCTGGCAATTCTGGGAGCAGCAACTCCTTTTGCCTCCATCCCAACACATAAATCACCTTGTCCTAAAATGGATAGAATTAATCACCACCTTGTGGTACGTGTGAGTCTCCACTATCTAGATCCGCATCTAAAATACCCAGAACAGATTTTAACTCATAGGCAACAGAAATACAGGTGTCCTTCCCTTTGAGACAAGCATTGGAGGGTTTGGTTTCCACACCCTGTACTGTTCAAGGATATGGAGCCATACTTTAGCTAGAAGAGCAAGGCTCAACACCCCTGCTTCTTTTTCTACCTTCCACATAGTTTCTGTAACTAGCAGATCACATGCCTAATCCTAACAAGATTCATTCACAAGCCTTGGAGCAGCCACCAACAATTCACTCTGCCCACCAGTAGAAGACTAAAAACTTTTTTAGGTGACACTTTTAACTGAATCCCTTCCATACACATGTTCTTTCTGAACACTTCAACACCGGTCCCCCAAATGTCATGCATTCAGAGTAAGGACTCAGCTGACATTCATCTCATAGCCCATGCCATAGCATCAGCATCTCACACGCTTGTGAATCAGCACCACATCTTCTCCCTGTCTATGTATTCTCTGCCACATGCATTCAGGAAAGGCACTATGGAGACAAGCAGTGCTTGGAGCCATGCATCCAGCTAGGACTCTCCTCTCAAGGGAGACTGTCTGCAAGGCAGCTTGTACTTCCCTGCAAATGACTGTGTGCACTGGAGGAGTGATTGATGGAGGCTTCAGAGTTCAGGTAATTAAAGACCCTGTATTATTACTGTAGGCAATAACAATAACTAGAAAAAATAAAAGCATGTGAAATTACTAAGAAAACTCTCCCAACAACCATTTGTGGTAATTAAAATGATAAAGTAATTGTCATTATTAACCTATTTATCAAAATCTACCAATTTCCAATGTTTTGTAGACAAAAACTTGTGGTAAATGACAGTGATCTTATGTCACTAGGATAGTAAATTTATTATCTTTAATAAATTATTTTTCAAAAACATGCATAGTAAAAATGTCAATGATACATACCAGAAGACTGGCTTTTACAATGAATCCCCTGCAAACAGAAACAAAATATTTAAAAGCTAGCAATAAAAACAAATATTGCTTAATGATTGTACACAGATATGAACATACTTTAAACAAGTAAACATTCATAGTTCACAACAGAAATAATCTTCAAGGTTAAAAAAATATTTTCAAATACAGTGAAAATGCACTTCATATGGCAGGCTGATACACAGATACACAAGATCAGCCTTGTCCTCATGTATTCATGTATTCCTACTGAGATATGTAGTTGTCCTAACACATATAACAGTTTCATCAAATACAGACATAATTTTATGAGGTACTGCCATTCCCACTGACCAATAGTTCATGCATTATTTCAATAAACTTTACAATGGATTGCTTCATACCAGGGCACAGAAACCCAGCAATTTTTTAATGGAAGATATCTAGAACACTATTGAATATTATATGATTTTTAGATCATACTAGAAAGGAAGTATTATGGTAATTGCAAATGATGTTTAGAAATAAGACCTGTATTTTAATTTCTGAGATCTGACACAGAAATCTGAAAATACAATTACTCAGACACAGTCCTTATCATGTTAAAGTGGGAAACTGTCTTTGTAAGAGGCAAAGTGAACCTGGCAGTGAGATTCTAACAAGATTCCAGCTATCTTTCAGACAGACTATATCCATTTTCCCAGTAAAATAAACATTTAATCACACACTAAAATTCTGTAGAGTACAAAAATAACAAATCCTATTCTGACTGCTATGTAATACATTCTAAAGAAAGGTTATTACTTAGCCAGAAATACTGTTTCCTGCTGTTCTGGCATTCAAGTTTCTGGCATAGCCTAGTATTCTTTTGCATACAGAATATATGTCCCCGCTTGCTTTCCTTTAAAAGCAATGTCTTACTGACAGGAACACTTTGATCACAACCACAAAAGGAGCAGGCACCATTTTCTCTCCTCTGCTCTCAGGCAGGACAGCAGCTCTCAGCCCTTTTAAAACATTTTAGGATCTTGTCGACTAGCCAACAATCTGTGAGTTTTAGAGCCAGCAAAAGTCTTCTGGTGGACATTTAGAAGTTCTCAACTTATTTACAAACACTGTCGCTGCAGCCCGGGAAAGCATTAGCACATCACAAAATAACTATTGCTGGGTGTTCCGTGAGGCTTTCATCCACAGGGAATACTGCCCTCCTCAGAAACACAGCTGTAGAGCAAAACCATATCATTACTGCAGGTGAGAAATGGCAGCACTTTAGCGTCCCTGTGGAGCTGCCTAAGGTACCTGAGGAGTTTATGTTCTGAACTTTGCCACTGCTTTTACTTGGAGCCAGAGAAGCTCCTTTTCAAAGGTGGCCTTTAGAAAACCACTGACCACTATCCAACCTATATTAGTTCCCATTCCTCTGTCACTTTGGCAGTTTTATTTTTTAATAATCACTTCTGGAGATAAGTTTTCATCTGTTGCAACTGGCAGTTTGTCACTATGATTCACAAAAAGTGCAAATGCATAAAAAGTCCTACTTTTAACAACATTATATAATAAGACTGACATGGTCATATACTTTAGTGGACTGAAGATAACATTAATAAAATAAAAATTACTTGTGATAGTGTTAAAGCCTTTGCTTTGTCTGCTTCTACAGCATAACACATTGACACTCGAAGAAGTAGGGCCTGTTGCAATAGGACAAGGGGTAATGGTTTTAAACTAAAAGAGAGTAGATTTAGATTGGACATAAGGAAGAAATATTTTACATGAGGGTAGTGAAACACTGGCACAGGCTGTCCAGAGAGGTGGTGGATTTCACATTCCAGGCCAGGTGCGATATGGCTCTGAGTAACCTGATCTAGTCAAAGATATCCCTGATCTCTGCTTGAGGGCTTGACCAGATGATCTTTAAAGGTCACTTCTGACCCAAATCATTCTAGGATTCTATGAAAAACCCCAAACTTCTTTACATAGCTGTTCTAAAATTGTGATGTTTCTATTTCAATGCTTCTATAATTTCCTCAAATCCCCCTGGTATGACCAAATTTCTGCTGTAGCATGTCATAAAAATATTTGTTATTTATTAACTATTTCTGCCCAGACACAAACACACACAGCCTCCCCAGAAAAAAAAGCTTCATTGGTAGTTTGGTGATTCTCCCACTGTACATTTAAAAATAGAAAGAAGACCATAGCTTTCTGAATTATTCAGTGCAACACTAAATTAATAGAAATGGAACATGCAGCTCATATAAAACTACAGCAATTTTAACTGCTGTTTCAAAGTCCTAATTTAGAATTATTTCTAATCAACGAAGTATTTCTTATCAGAAGTATGCTGAAGGACACTTTGAATTCAGTCTCTTTACTTAAGGTTCTCACTCTCTAGGGACTGGAATGGACAAATATACAAAATGACTGCAAAAAATCAAGTGAGTTGATGAGAAAACTTAACTGTTGGATCAACTAATTTCTCAGTCATTACTTACTGGAAGAAATTAATCTCTAATGAGGCTGATAATTTAGCAAGTTACTTCCGTATTTTTAAGTTCCCATCTTGCAGCCAGACTATTGAAAATATTTTTGAAACATAGCTTTACAGAGTTCCCAATTACCAGTCAAAATTTCTTAGAACAGCACCTAATCTCTCTAACCATTCTTTCTGCTTAAAATCACAGATCAAAAAATAAATTTAAAAAGTTTCAAGATCCCATTGAAATAAACAAAAAAAAATCTCACAAAACCAAGAGGGTTCAACCTTTTACTTAAAGATCAGTGCTTTGAAATACCCATTATGACACCTGAAAAATTATAATTGTATGTAAATTAATTAAGTTAAAAACGTGGCTGGGGGGTGTTAAACCAAAATACTCATTTCTGTGGGGCTCTGGAATGATGCAGAAATTATTGTATACCTTCTAGTTACTGATTTTCAGTATTTATCAGAGAAATCATATCATCTGAGCTCTTGGATTAATTTTCTCACCTTTTCTATGGGAAAAAAGAAATATTCTTCAGTGACTTTTGTTCTGGTAGAAAGATGTTTTGTCATTCTTGAGCACTTGGTTTTGTTCTGGGTAAGGAGTTGTTGTGAAGGTTTATGTAAATAATCAAATATTTGCACAAATAGTTGTCAGTTACAGCAACATTTGGTCACAGCTTAATTCCTCATTTTTTTAATAAGTGTTTCTTTTTATTGTACAATACTAAGGAGGTGGGGATGATATTTTCTTTTGTAGTCATTTTGCCAAATATTCCAGAGAGGACATTTGTCTGAAAGAAGAACTCTAATGAATTAACCAAGTTCCTCCCCCACTTTCTATATCTTTTGTTTCCAGGAATTTTCACTGGTGAGGGCAATAGAAAAACATAACACACTAAAACCAGCATGAAAATTTCTTCCCCTTTCTCAAATGCCAAGGGCATCTTTTATGCAAAAATAAGATCCTAATCATGATAGTACATTTTGCTCCTATAGAGAGCATCTTTGATTCATATCTTCTTTGGCAGAGAGCCTAAGCAAAATATACTTACACAATGGACAAACAGTTAGGGATTTTCCTATTTCTCTAGGGTTTTCCCCATTTGTGGTATTACTCAACTGTAGCTAGAGGTTATTTGAACAGACACCACCAACGTACAGCATTCTCAATAGAAGGTGTGGTGCCAACATATTAGCTAGCACAGCAATTTCTCAATCTAAGCCAATTGTAATATCCCATTGTTTCGTCTAACAACCATGGAGAAGAAAGTGAAATCAGCAGAGGAAGACTTGGATTAGGGGCCCAAAAAGAGTGTTTTTATGAATTAAAATTGCCAAGGTAAAGAAAAAAATATCAGATTTTCTTCTCATTTCCTCTCATATCTCCAGGCACTGAATCAAGTGCAGAATTGTGGAAATTCTTCCCTGGATCTTTTGTCGTGCAGGAAGGAGTCTGAGGAAAAATTGGGTTCACAGTCTACCTATTAGCTTTGTTTTACTTCATTCATAGAATATTTCAGGGCAGCTCTTCCACAGCTCTGTAATGAAGAGTAATATGCCTGAAATGCCTTAAAATGCATTCTTTAATTGGGATCAGGTTGTCAAAATTTTAACATTTATTCATTAAGGTACCTACACTAAAATCAGTGAATGTAGAGTGAAGTTTTTCCCTCTTTGAGAGATGGTATTGGCTGGGGGATGAGTGGCTGGAGACTGGTGCAATGGAGAGGGATTTAGGAGTAATGATTGACAGGAAACTCAATATGAGCCAGCAATGTGCCCTGGTTGCTAAGAGGGCCAATGGCATCCTGGCCTGTATTAGGAACAGTGTGGTCAGTTGGACTAGGGAAGTTATCCTTACCCTGTACTCGGTGCAGGTCAGACCACATCTTGAATACTGTGTCCAGTTCTGGGCTCCCCAATTTAAGAAGGATCTTGAGCTACTTGAGAGGGGNGGATAGATGGAGCGTGGTGCCCATGGTTCCACACTTGTGGGCCTGATCCCTGGGTGGGCATTCGCTTGGGAGTTGGACTAGATGATCCTGTGGGTCCCTTCCAACTCAAAATAACCTGTGAACCTGTGAACCTGTGAACCAGAGGAATTGCAATGATTAATACACATAATATAAAATCAGAACTGTTAAAAAATCATACTTTGTACTGCTGATGCACTGTCCTCAAAAGACCTTTTCTCAAAAGGAGCATCTCTGTTTACTTTGACATCATGCGGAATTATCCTTGTTGCCAAGGTAGAAGTATCTTACTAATGATACTTTGCTATTTTTGGCAACCTACAAGGTTTTTCATCAACTTTTACTGATAGCCTGGTGATTAGATACATGTTAGCAGTGTGCAGTGGGACTACCTAAGCAGTCCTAGGTGGAAACATTTGGACTGCTATCCATGCAGAAAGGAAATAGGCACCTGATCTTATGGCAAAGCATTATTTTGGACTACTTTGAACTACTCTTTCTGAGAAAATACCTGGATGTTGCTGCATTTTTTTACAGAATGCTAAAAAACATCTGAGTCATGCCTATGCATTATCCAGCTCTGAATCTTTCTCTGTGTGTTGCAAGCTAAAGAAAAACCATCCCATAACATTAGTACAACGCTGAACCTTGTGTCCAGCAGAGCAAAGTAATGTCTGTCTGAGTTAACACTATGTTGATGAGGTCTCAGCTCAGCAGTGAGCCGACCAAGAACAAACAGGGAAGAGATGATTGAGTTTACCAAAGACTACTGGACACTCTTCACAGGGATCTAAAGCAGAACCTGTTACCAATTGTCATTGCACCATCTCCCATTTCACAAGTACATGCGAAGGTACTGACCTTGTCTTGCACATCCTGCTCCTTATCACAAGGCCAACACTTCCATCACAGCTTAGCAGTACTTCAGGAGTGCAGAAGCGTGTAACTAACACAAGACCCTCCACCCCCTTGCCTTTTGTCCTTCTGTTTATCCGCTACTAAGGTTGGACTTGATGATCTCTATGGTCTTTTCCAACCTTACTGATTCTGTGATTCTGTGATACTTGTCAGGTATACCAGAGATTCCGGCTTTCCAGTCAGTATGTATTTCCTCCTGCACTGTATAGAGGCAGAGGAATCCTGTTCCCATATTTTAACTGCAGTGACATATGTTCTCAGGACTGCACGTGGCATATAACATCTTCTGGCCATTGCAGTGGCTGCATGGCTGGATCCCTATCACAGAGCAGAACAACTGAAAGAATTAGAAGCATAGTAATTTCTCAGAACTCTTCATAGTGCAATAATTTATCCTATAAGTGAATAACCAGACAAATCAGTATTGTTTTGAAGTACCTTAACTGGGAAGAATATTCCTCCTTTTACTTTTTCTCCAATTAGTTTTATTTTAAAATAATGTTGTGATACAAAGAGGACCTACATAGAAAACATTTGCTTTTAAATTTCTTGGACCAATGGAAGTTATGACATTCTAAAATAGAAGCTGCCTGTTCTATTGTATGCTTAAACTCCAGGACTAAAAGTAGAATTTGCTTGAAGCAACTGTATGAGCTAACTTCTTTCTTTTAGAAATAAAAAACCCCCTAAAAACTGGTCAATCATTTTTGATGTCATGCTTCCTAAAATATTAATATGAGTTGTTAACAAAACAGAATAGTGTACAATAGATACATTAAAATTAAAATGTACTTTGAATGCCATACCCTCAGCTGGTATCAATCAGCACCATTTTATTCACAATGTCAAAAATTTTAAACCACTCAGCTACTTGAAAGGAGAACTAATCCACAAAATCAGCACTTATACTCTAACAGTGAGACATGGAAACTCTGACAGTGCATTAATTATTTGAATGACTGGTTCAAGGTCTCATGCAGAGGATGACAAAATGGAATCAAAGAAATTTAGGCTGGAAGGGGTCTCTGGAAGCCACCAAGTCTAGCCTCCTGCCAGAAGCAGTACTATCACCAACACCAGATCAGATCAGCCATTATTTTGGCTGTTTCTTGAAAAACTGAAGGACATCAATTCCACAGGCTCTCCTAATTCCTATGCTTTGAAGCTAGGATGCTATAGTGGCCTTTGTAGCACAGAACAGGCTACAAGAAAAGAGATACCCTCAGCAAAAATGACAACTAGGTAGACACCAGCTGCCCACTGAAGCTGCACTATCACTCACCTCCACCACCAGACAGGGGAGAGAAGATATAACAAAAGGTTCCTGGATAAAGATAAGCACAGGGAGAGATCACTCAGCAGTTACCACCATGGGAAAATACACTGAACTTGGTGAAATTAGTTTAATTTATTGCCACATAAAATCAGAGTAAGATAATGAGAAAATCTGAAAGATCCCTGGATGCATGTAGAACCAGAAACTGAAACTTTGGAAGAGTTGCTCTCAGCAGCTGCTCTACAGAGAGAACATCAAACTCTGGTTCATAACTCAGGTGCCTGGACTCTAGAGATCAGAATTTTTCTCTTGCCTTACTTGAGGCAGCACCACGCTGAGCATGCAGATTTCTCATATTGCTCTGACAAGCCACTAATGCTTTCTCTTGATCTCCTCTGAATCTGTATTATCTGTATTTACTAATCTGGAACCATAGGATTGCAGCAGCTTCACAAAATGTGTGAGTTGCACAGACTATCTGGAAATGCTGGGGGCGCAGGGACTTAAAAATGAATTTGCTAATCCCAACCCTGCCAGCATGGATCACAAACTCATAGTAATATTTAGAATGACATAGCGTACTTGGCAATCATTTCTTTTAAGAATTTCACGACTTTGGAGGCCACATGTCAGGGTTGAGCCTTCCTTCAAAGCAGGAGGACAGGTTTCTGATTTTTGTAGCTCCCATTAAGATGACATTTCTCCCTCTTCTCCTTAAACAGAGGAAATTTTCAATCTAAATAATCCTGGAACTACCCATCATTATAGCTATTCCTGCTGCAAAATGTTTTTAAATGTTGACTTTGTTTTTATTCTAGCCTCAGCTTGTTATGTCATCGTGTAGGGATGTAAGACTATAAAAACGATCTCGCAGGACATGCTAGAAGCCATGGTAGAGCGGTCTCAGATGGCAGTCCTGGGGGGGCTACTGCACTCCTGCCTGGTGCCACAGTATCAGTTAAGGAACTGCTTCCATAAAGAGTGCTAAAATTGCCTGAAGGGCTCTAACAGTGCTTGCTTGAGTTAGAGACATTCTAGCCACAGCAAAATGAGGAAAATTTTATTGCATGAAGGTTTTTGCAGCTGTATACTTGGATTTTTTTTGGAGAGGATTATTTCTTAACTATTCATATTTGCATTATTTTCATGTCTGAAAGTCTGAAGCCTGTATCAAAGAACTTATACCAGAATCTCTGCATACATACCTTTGGTCTCCTATTAAGAGCAACAAAAGCCAAAACCAGCTTTCCCTGAAAGAACTAACAGTGTGAGTACATGAAAAATCAAAAAACATAGCAAAATTTGCTGTGTAGAAAAGCCCTACTGAAAATATCTATGGAGTGTTTCCTAGATGAAACATTTGCAGTTAGAAGCAACAGACAGAGGAGCTAATTATCAATGAACTTGGAAATGTTAAGAAATCCACTTTAGTACAGTGGTAAGTGTCCCCACCTGGTGTGTGGGAGACCTGGGTTCGATTCCTGCCAGGGATACAGTGTTAAGAGTTGGACTCGATGATCCCTGTGGGTCCCTTCCAACTCAGAATATTCTGTGATTAATATTCTGTGATTAATTAAACAATGTAAAATACAAAACAAAAAATAATTACTTGAAAAGTCATTACATAATCCATTTCTCAACATTGATAGAGTTAATCATAATTTTGTGGAGGTATGGGGAAAGGGAACAAACTATGGAAAAATCATAGTTTGGCTTTATATATAATGTATCTTCCTCGTGCTATAGTTGCAAAAGCTAGCACAGTTCAATTAAAGGAGGCAGAGGTACAAGAGAAGGGATTCCAAAGAGGCAGGATACAACTAACGTTACAACAATAACATTGTTTCACCTGACTCTCCTGATTGTTCCTGTCATTCCTAGAGGCAGCAGTAATTCCTGTGCATGGCCTCAGCTTAGAAACCCATCAGTGTTCAGTACTTTCATATATTGCTTCACACTATATCTCATTTTTAGTGATAGCACTTACTCACTGAAAACTACCTATGCCACACATTTGCCTAAAAAGCTGTATTGTGTCTGTCTGAGCCCAGAGTAGCCCTCATAATGCTGTGCTTTAGAAGGGTGTTGATTACACACAAATGCTTTGACTACAGCCGGATACACATCGCACTAATGTCCCTTCCCCCGACCTGGGGACGAGATGCTGGGAGGGCACACGAGCAGGCCAGCTGACCCAGACCACCCAAAGGGATATTCCATACCATATGATGTCAGCTCAGATATAAAAGCTGAGCAAGGGAGCAAGGAGCGATTGGGGGCATTCATTGTTCTCGATGACTCGTTTCCTAGATGTGGACACCTCTGCTGATGGGAAGCAGAGATTAGTTCTTTTCCTTTGCTTCTGTGCATGCTTTTGCTTTGCTTTATTTTTGCTTATATTAAACTGCCTTATTCCAACCCACGATTCATATATCATCTTATTATTTGGGACTGAGCAATTGTTCGGGCCCTTGGCATCCAGCCAGGACAAAACCTCTTACAAAAGTGAATGTGCTTTTTAATGTCTAGGTGGAAGAGAAAATAAGCTACAAAGGCAGACTGAATGGTAACACAGATGTGTCCATACACTAGAAATTATACTATTGTTTCATATATAAATATATTGAAAATGAGGGAGAAAAAAAATCAAAATAACAGCTACCACTGACCAAAAATAAGCATGAAGCATTACACTATAATGATAATTGCAAAAATTATTTTAAAAACCCCACAAATAATGAAAAATCATAACATAAATATTTCAAAGTTTGAAAAGTAATGCAGAAAACTCATTGCAGTCAGAGAGGGAAGAAGAGTAGGTCAGGGAGCTAAGGAAATGAGAAAAAGATCAAGGAAGATGGCATATGTAGAGATGAAAGGGAAAAGCTGAACTGGAGACAGTGAAAAATCTTGACTGCAATAAATTCTATTTCCTCAAAGTTTTTCCAAGAAAAGACAATGAATGCACATCTAGTACTGTACAGTGTTGTTTATGTGATTCACACTCTGTGAAAATATGCAGACAAGTAGAGGCAATTTCAAGACAATCAGTTTTCCAGAAATGATTGAAATTTACCACACTTATTCAAAGTAACTATGTTGAAACACTTCCTTGCAAAAGAAAAACCCACAGGTAATTTGTGAAGTAAAACTAAAACCCTCTTCATTTTTGCATAGACACTTCCTGAATGTGATTACATATCCCACTGAGTTTTCATGATAAGTCCTATATTTTGCATGCTGAAAGGACAGAACACACCATAGAGCTAATCAGGTCTTGGGTTCGGCTGACTGTGCCACAGGAATAAATGAAATAAGACTTAAAAGACCATCTATAGATCCCACAGAAGAGAACAGGCTGCAACAACCTTCACTCCTTGTTGGATGCAAAAGGTAACATAGTAAGTAGTGATGAGGAAAAGGCAGAAATACTTTATACCTTCTTTGCCTCTGTTTTTAACAGTAAGACAGGCTGCCTGCAGGACAACTGGACTTGTGGGCTGACGGAAGGAGTCGGGGTGCAATATAACCCCCCTGTAATCCAGGAGGACGCAGTCAGAGACTTGCTGAGTGGCTTGGATCCTCACAAGTCCATGAGACCAGATGGGATCCATCCGAGGATGATGAAAGAACTAGCAGATGAACTCGCCAAGCCACTCTCCATAACTTACCAACAGTCCTGGCTTACTGGTGATGTACCACAAGACTGGAAATTGGCTAATGTGACACCCATCCACAAGAAGGGCAGGAAAGATGATCTGAGTAATTACAGACCTGTCAGCCTGACCTCAGTTCCGGGCAAAGTCATGGAACAGATAGTCCTGTGTGTTATTACGCAGCAACGGCAAAATGACCACAACATTAGAACTAGTCAGCATGGATTTAGGAGAGGCAGGTCTTGCTTGATCAACTTAATCTCCTTCTATGATCTGATGACTTGCCTGGTTGATGATAAAAAGGCTGTGGATGTTGTGTACTTGGACCTTAGCAAAGCCTTTGACAC
>WEKX01000153.1:34792-52508 GCA_013390025.1 Pitta sordida | reverse complement strand
CTCAATATCACATCAAGAAAAGTGCCAGAAAAAAGTCACTGATTCTCCACTTTGTGATCTCATGTGCTATAGGAGCAGGCAGTGCACACATATTGCATGCAGACAAAGACAAATTGTAACGCCTGGTTAATGCTCCTATAAAAACCACTGAGTTAGAAATTATGAAAAAGATTGACTGCTCCCTTTTAAAATAACTCATGTAGGAATGGGATTGAGCCCATAAATAATGGCCAGTTATGTAGAGAAACTCAAATTACTTTCAAAGGAAAAGAGAGAAGAAGTTAGTCATGAGACTCAAAAATTCATGTAGCTAAAATGCTTTGTATTAGATTGAAGATGCTATGCTGGCACTAATTTATCCTGTTGAGATCATTGTTGTTCCCACTCAGAAAACATTTTTTTCTTCAAAAATCATTAATGCATTCAAGATTTGACTGAATACAACTAGCAGACACATCACATAGAGAACATGAAGTGAATTCTGTCCCTATCACAAATGATTGATTGATTGATTGATTCCATTATACTGGAAACAATGTATTTCCCCAGCAAATTACAAAATCAACCAACCAACCAAAAAACCCAAACAAAACAAAAAATCCCCAAAGTATCTTTCTCAGTTACCCAGCCTCCAATATTGGAAAAGGTGTAAGACAGACTCTTGAAGGCAAAAAAAGGGATCCAGTCTGCCAAATCTCAGGGTTGTGTCTATGTCTTAGGCAACTAGTGAATCAGTCTTTTTAACATGCATACCTAAGATATGACAGAGAAAGATACCCTTCAAGATCCTCAGCAGTAAATTCTATTCCCTAGAATCTAATAGTCCTAGCTGTATCAAATAGTCCTACGCTCATTGGAGGGATAAATTAGACTGGTAAATAATTTCTATTTTAAACTCTCATTGCAGCAGACCAAGGAGCATAAATTATTTTAAACACGTGTATTTGCATTCATAAGCATAAGTACATAAACATTCTTGAAAAGTGTTCAGCTACATCTAGAGATTAATCTCTTATGACTGTATTTTATTATTCTAGAAACACTATCTGAGTGGATAGAGACTGAAGAATTTGAATACACAAATTTTAATTATAATTTAGGAATATTTAAATAAAAAGAGGAGGGTTTTTTTCTCAACCTAGTATTTTATAAGCATTTTTATTCCTACTATTTTTCTAGAATATACATATAAAATAAACTGCTGTAATATGAACTAACTTAATATCTGGGTAGTACCACCACATTTAGACAATCTTTAGAGTGTCCCTGATATCTTCAAGCAGGAGTTTATACAAGCAGAAAAATTATTTCATGTCATCAATTCCAGTTCTCTGTAGCAAGTACATCCTCCACTAGGAATGAAAGTCAGATTCCTTATCATTTAATTCATTTTTTAAAAAATATATTTTCATTCACTCTATGCTTACAGTTTCAGAATCCCAATAGGAGCAGAACATCTCCATACTGCCCCTTTGTGGGGATATTTGAAGTCATACGAGATCCAAAGCTATTAAACAGATGGTATGGTTCACACTCCACTATCATGCACATAGAGAAGTAATTAAATTTAACACTGAAGTTACATTCATCCCACAAAATGAAAAACAGGTTTTTCTCTTTCTCATGCTCAATTCATTTATTCACAGCAAAGTCAGTGTTTCACATATGCCTAACATAATTAACAATTTCTAAAACCTCCCACTCCTCCCTCCTGCATCTCTCTGTCACCACTGCTGTTATAAAAACTGACTGCAAATTAATAAATATGAAAGAAATCATTTTTTCAAATACAAAAGACAGTTTTTAAAAGATACTAACAACAGCAGTTGGAAATAATGTAAGATGTATTTTCTTACACCTTTCCACATCATCTTTGCCACTTTGGATATTTAATTCAGAATGACAGGAATATAGAGTTCAGAGCAACTGAAATATTTTCCCTTTTTTGATTTCTTGCCTTTCCAACAATTATTTTTGCAATGTACAACAATTCACAGCAAATGGGAACAAGTAAGAGATTACCTGGGAACAAGAAAGTCCACATTCTTCAATCCTGGGAATAATCTGACAATCAGCATTCCAAAATAGAGTTATTAGAAGAATGTGAACATAAATACTTATCATTCTAAATTAAAAAAAAAAAAAAACTAACAAAAAAAAAGCCAAAGAAACAAACAAATCAAAAACAACCCAAAAAGCAAAACCTCAGAAGATGCCTTCTACTCTGACAATTCTCCCTCTCATGCCAAAACTTTAATATGAACTTTAGCCCCTCCCACAGCACCTCTGAGCTCCTCCCTCTGAAACTTTCCAAAGACAAAATTGCTAGTTGTGGTAAATATAAAGCACATTCAAGTAATTTCTTATGTTCTGTAGTGAAAAATAGGAAATGTGAATTTCTAACATTCACGGTAAACCCCTCTTCCTTCTGGGTTTCATCACGTCAGCATTAGATCAGTCATAACAAATTTCCTTTCTGTAAATTCTATATATAAATGTGAATTTTGTTTCTAGAGTGATGTACCAGGCAGGTTCACTGGAATTCAAATGCATTCTTATATCTACTTATTTTCCTGTTTTTCTAATGCATTGAATAAAAAGAAAAACAGCTTTGAGGAGGTGGATGTCTTGGAAGGCTAGTTTCTTCTTTTTCATCAGCAGGAAAAGTAGATTCTTTTACCACAGAAATCTGTGCCTTGAACTTATTTCACTTATTATCTAATTGTACCAATAGCAGCACCTTGTTCTATAGACAGTTTCCAGCTTTTGGACTTTCAAGTTTCTCAGGAAGTATATATGTTTTTTCAAAGAAACTCAACACCACTAGCCCTGAAAGCTGGGTAGGAGTGAGTCAAAATGCCTCAATACTTGTTAGCATAACCAAATGCCCAGGAATTTGGGCAATCTGTGTGCTACGATTCATACTCCCACTATCCATCATAAATAACAAGTATTCCAAAAACACACTTTATCGTTCATATGGAGACTATATGTGATATGTTACACTCAAGGGGAGTAGGGAGTTATTCCTCCATAGAGAGGGCTTGCCCACAACTGAGATATATATATCAGTGCTATTGCAAAACCTTTTATATCAGTTACAGTAGAGAATGTACTATTAACACCATCTGCTAGGATCTGGTTTTACCAATACCTTTTTTTCTAATAAATATGTAAAATACATCTACTCTGCCAATGTATCATTATACTTGAATTTAGATACTTTCATTTGAGTCCAGTTTGTCAATATGTCAAAAATAAAGCCAATAAGGCTTTATTTTTGAAAATAAGCAGTAGTAATCACAGTACTGAACAAAATGCAATTTAATTACATTTTTTGGTTATAAAACAACCCTTAAATTTTGTTATCTTGTAATAAGCAGTTAATGCATTGTTATGCATCAGACATTGGTGGCCACTCAAGCAGGCAAGTTAGAAGAGGATGTGGCTGGAAAAAGGGGCCATGTGGAGGTGGGGTAGCACCTCCCTGAGTCTCACTTCCCTTTTCTTGTTCATGGTGACCACACAGCATAAAGGACAGCACAAGAGCAGATGTGAGGTCAAGAAGGGGCATGAACTTTCAACTCAGGGTCAATCCAGTAGAGGGTGATCGACATCACCAAAAGACCCTCAAAGCTCCCTGACCCATTACCAGAAAGGTAAAAAAAAACTTTGGTCGTGGTCATCTATGAATGTTGAGTGCTCCCTTCCATGCAGGAGTGGGATGTGACACAACTATACACAAAAATACACCAAACAGAGCATCTGCTCAGTCCACTCTCCTGTGACTAAAAGGATCAGCAACAGATGCTTAGGAAAATAAGAAAGAATTTAAATACCCTACTTCCTATATACTGACAAGTTCCAGTGATCTGAATCTTCTGGATTTACTGAACTGAATGACATGTGCACATCCCTGGTTTAAATACTTGTTTCTGGGACTTCCTTACACAAATTTTGGTTTTCAAAAACTTCTTGGGGTAAGGAGTTATACAATTAAACTATGATCATTTGCTTTGTTTTGTTTTTTAAACTGCTTCCAAATAGTTCAGCCAGGTTCCCTTTGTTCTTGTTTTAACAAAACCACAGAATATTCATTCATATCTTATCTTTGCCAAAATAGTCACAGTTGTATTATTTTGCAGCATACCTTCCCTATTTTTCCTAAAGTAAGTAATATTATTTTGTAAGATAGGGGTCCTGCACACAATACTCATGAGTAAGCAGGTCAAGGAACATTTATTCTCTAACAAATGCCATTTTGACTCTCCTCAGTGTATCATTTGCCTACTGCAAGTAAGTCACTTCAGCACGCACCACAGTTAGTAGTTTTGCAATTTCAATGTCAATTGCGGTTTATGGGATCCTGTGCAATACTATTTGATTACAGTTTCAGATATTTCTCTTATGCTTTTAGATTACGTGTTTTAAATTTCAAAAAGTTCTTTTTCTTCTTATGGGGTCTGTGATGACTTGCTCCAAGCAACAGTCATTTACAGTGTTTACAAATTTACAAATTTAGTTTCTGGATCACCCTGAAGTAACACTCCTCTAGCTCCCACAGAAATGACTGATGTCACTCATGAAATTTTATTCTCTTATGGTTTCTTAGTACACTTCTGTCACCTTCAGTCACTGCCCTAACAATACACTCCTTCAATGCAGGAACAGTGTTTCAGTCAATCCAGTTGCTGTGTGGACTGAAGCTGTTAAGTTCAGCAGGCAAAAACCTTATCGCTCTTTATTTTATTTGACAATAACCTTCTTTAAAATTGTGTCTAAACTAACTACATTATTGTTCCTACATAATTTGTATCCTGGAATTACCATGTTCATCTGTTGTTTTTCTTGTGTCAGGTTTTGGAACGTTCATTAGGCTAAGCTTCTCTTTAAATTTGGGCAGTATAATAGACCCATGTCACATTTTTTGAACACTAATTTATGGAGAAGTACCACTGTATGTGAAATTCATAGGGGCACTAGCTCTTAGGTTCCCTGCTCAAATCATACTCTAAAAATCCACTTTAGTACAGTGGTGAGTGTCCCCGCCTCTCATGCGGGAGACTGGGGGTTCAATTCCCACCAGGGAGGCAGTGGTGCCGTTTAAGAGTTGGACTCAATGATCCTTCCCTTCCAACTCAGAATATTCTGTGAATCTTAGATAATCACTTGACCATAATTCTTAAAAGTAATTTCTTGATAACTGCTTTATTTTATTCCTTGCTCCCCACTACACCTTATCTATATTTTAATCAACATTTGTCTTATGTTTGACATTTTTATTACTTCATCCCCAAAGAACAGATGATAGCAAAGGATATTGTTGGTCCTTCTACCACCAACATTCCCACCATCTTTAGAAAAAAGGGTCTTTAAAAAACCTTAATAGGAGATACAGTGAACCCCCGCGTGTTTGCGGTCCGCTATTTGCGAGCTTCAGTATTTGCTGGTGATTTTTCCGTGAGATGTGCAACTTCGGCACGAGCACAGAACCTACCGCGACCTCAGTCTGATGGCCCCCAACTCCGCCGCTCGCGGTGCCAGCTCTGCCCCCCCCACTTTCCCGCTCGCACAGCCAGCCCCGTCCCTGCGCCCCCTCGCCCTGCTCGCAGGGCTCGCAGTGCACCCCCGCCCCTGTCCCACTCACTCGCTTGCCGCGGCTCATGACGCACCCCCATCCCGCTCGCTTGCTGTGGCTCACAGCGCTGACACTCGCCCCCCTCCCTCCCCCCCACGCCAGTCCCGTCCTCGGCAATCACCCGCCTCGGTGGAGCACAGCCAGACATCTGAAACAAGCCCCGCTTCCCAACCTTATTAGGGGAGGGGGTGTGGCTACGGGCATGGTGTACTTGACTACATAGTGGGTTCGCTATCGTTGCAGATTTCACAACTCGCAGGAGGCAGACCAGACCCAACAGCCCGCGAGTAACGGGAGTTCACTGTACCTCCTTTTGCCCTTTGGTAATACAGATATTTTGTGCTCTAAAGCTTTATTAGAGTCCAGATCAAAGATACAGAAAAGCCAGAATCTAAGTATTTCATGCTAGTCTCACCCTGCAGGGCAGCAGAGACATTCTGCGCATGCGCACATGGGAAAACGCCGTGAAGGATGGAGAGAAGACTATGGTGTCTTTGCTGAAAAATGTGAAGAGAGGGAAACTCGAAGTGTGAAGTAGCAAGGGATTACTGTAATTTTTTTTCACCAAATCAAAGCTTAAAATTTTAACTAAGTACTTGAAATGCTTCATTTCTTTCATTTTAGCAATAAAAAAAATTATCTGACTTGGTTTTCTGTGATGCTGACAATATTTTTCAACCATGGCTGCTTAAAAGATTAATCCTTACTGGAGAGNGCTTGCTGTGGCTCACAGCGCTGACACTCGCCCCCCTCCCTCCCCCCCACGCCAGTCCCGTCCTCGGCAATCACCCGCCTCGGTGGAGCACAGCCAGACATCTGAAACAAGCCCCGCTTCCCAACCTTATTAGGGGAGGGGGTGTGGCTACGGGCATGGTGTACTTGACTACATAGTGGGTTCGCTATCGTTGCAGATTTCACAACTCGCAGGAGGCAGACCAGACCCAACAGCCCGCGAGTAACGGGAGTTCACTGTACCTCCTTTTGCCCTTTGGTAATACAGATATTTTGTGCTCTAAAGCTTTATTAGAGTCCAGATCAAAGATACAGAAAAGCCAGAATCTAAGTATTTCATGCTAGTCTCACCCTGCAGGGCAGCAGAGACATTCTGCGCATGCGCACATGGGAAAACGCCGTGAAGGATGGAGAGAAGACTATGGTGTCTTTGCTGAAAAATGTGAAGAGAGGGAAACTCAAAGTGTGAAGTAGCAAGGGATTACTGTAATTTTTTTTCACCAAATCAAAGCTTAAAATTTTAACTAAGTACTTGAAATGCTTCATTTCTTTCATTTTAGCAATAAAAAAAATTATCTGACTTGGTTTTCTGTGATGCTGACAATATTTTTCAACCATGGCTGCTTAAAAGATTAATCCTTACTGGAGAGGCATGTTACAGCATCCAGCAAGAGGTTTTGCCAGAAACGTGAGAGACATGAGAGACCCTGAAGAAACAAGGACCTTCTAAAACTTATCTCAATGTACTGAGCCTTCTTCCATCACTGATACCCTCTGTCTACACTATTTGCTGACCCCGATGTCTACAATATCTGGTGACCCCAAAGAGCAGTCTACAGTAAGTAAGAGGACAGACTCAAGTCCCTTGTTCTGCTCTTGTTCTTAAATACATGAAGCTCCCACCTACTAATTAGTCCTGGTGGCACAAAGTAAGAGTTAAATACTAAACCTTCCTCAGTGCAAGCAAGCACATGTGACCATAAACAGATCCAGTTGCCTTTGAGGAGAATAATGTTGTCTCCAGTTGTATGAAAATCTCTCCATTTTCCACTTCACTGTATATTAAACCCAACTTGGTCATGCTACTAACTGAAAATGCATTACCAAAACCTTCTGGATTATCTACCACAAAGTCTACTTCATTCTGGTGATAATAATTTGATCTTTCTTTTGCTTTGGCTTCTTCAGTATGGAGGGGATTCTCTCATACTCCATGACAACTCCATGAGTATGATTATGGTTTGTGTTCAAAGTCCTAGTGGATCATTACTAGGACAGACTGGATTTTAGAAAGAAATAGATATTCTGTGACTAGAGACTAGATCATATTGGATAATATTATGAGTAGAACAGATATTGAAGTATTGGTTCATGATAAACACAAAAACTGGAGGTTAACACCCAAAAGATGCTGCACATGAAGACACCAACAATTTCTAGAACCAAAAGCATACCTTAATCATCTGGAAGGTTTGAAATAAAAATTCCCTCCCAAGTATCAAAATTTCAGCTGAGGTCAGCAAGGTAGAATTTTGGATTTTACACTGTATTATCACCAGAAACATAGAAGAAATAAAAATAAGTTGAATCACATTAAGAAAGGAAGTTGCTTCTCAACATGTTTTCCTTTCTCACCAAACCTAGGAAAAGTCTTCCCTTGAAAAGCATGGACCAACCAATGACAGTGATATGAGGAAGACTGGCAGAGTGGCAACTATCAATGAGGTGATGCCTTCAAAAAATGGGAAGTCTAGGATAGGATTTGAAAACATTATAAGCAGAAACAATGCCAGCTGAAGATAGCACTCTTTCTGTTGCCCTTTGCTGAGGCATCTCAACACTTCAGTTGAACTGAAGGTGCAAAGCCATGATGTAAATTGAGTAAAAAAGGCAATGCAGCTTTAAAACTACCCCAGAACCAAGAATTAGTGTGATATGAGTGAATTGAAGTATTTTTAGGCAGATGAATTTGAAGCATCACAAATGTCCTGGTGGAACTCAGCGTAGTAGAAGAGAGTATGGAGTAGATTGAAGTTTTAATGCTATCCTTATCCTTAATGCTATTCAGTCTTGACTTCAGTGTTTATATAATGCAGACAAAACGACTCAGATTTTATGTAACTTTTTATATAAATTAGATGTTTGAAAGAACACAAAAAATAAATACAAAAACTTCAAGATGAGCCATATTGAAATAAATAAGATTCTTTCCATAAACTTTGATGGAAATGGGCAAATGAGCACCACAACATGATGAATAATTTAAACCAGGACTGCTGGCAAAGAGCACATATCCTCAGAACTGAGCCTGAGTGAGTCAAGGTCTCTGCCTAGAAAAACAAGCCCCAGAATAGTTGTTAATCCTGGTCAAATGACAAGGCCAATGACAACCAAAGACCTATCATGATCCCTGCACTGTCAATAGGGTCCAGCAAGAAAGACCAGCTACACCCTATACAGTCTAGAGGTACAGAGAACGGAAACACAGAGCCAGGAGGCACTCTATCAGCATCTCCCCTCCGAGAGCACTTCTGAAAAAAATTATTAGGGCAACCTCCAGCAACTCAACTCCTGCACAAGAACTTGGCTTCTTGTAACTGCTGGAAAGCAGAGCTGGTAATAGGGGAAGACACTTCCAAGCTCTTTCTAGATGTCAAAAATCTGCCAGTGTAAAGCACAAAACCAAGTACAATACAAAGCAGCAAATCATACTTTTCAACACAGTGCTTAACACCTCTAT
The DNA here is from genome assembly GCA_013390025.1 of Pitta sordida. NCBI lineage: Eukaryota > Metazoa > Chordata > Aves > Passeriformes > Pittidae > Pitta > Pitta sordida. The sequence continues at coordinate 43,398 of WEKX01000153.1, read as the reverse complement.
TTTTCCTTGCCAGAACATACAGGTGGTACAAATCCCTACAAACTCTGGATATCTCGATCAGCCTCTGCGGTTTACAGAAAGCAGAGAAAAGATAAGGGCCTGTTTAAAACTAAACACTCTGCCCTTTGAGCAAATAGATAGTACCAAGCATCTATACAAAATGTGTTTCTTGGATTAGGAATGTGCTGGGTTTGGTTGGGATAGACTTGATTATTTTCACAGTTGCTAGTATGAGGCTCTGGTTTGTGTTTGTTCTGAAAACAATGTGGGTAACACAGGGATGTTTTAGTTATTGCGGAGCACTGCTTACATTTCTGCTTCTGACTCCACCTCCCCAGTGGGGAGGCAGGGGGTACACAAGCATTTGGGAGGGGACACAGCCAGGACAGCTACTTGACCAAAAGATATTGCAGACCATATGTCTTCATGGTCAGTATATAAAGCTGAGAGGAAAAAGGAAGTGCAGCAGGATGGAACATTTGGAGTCATGGCATTTGTCTTCCCAAGTAACCCCTATACAGGACGAAGCTCTGCTTTCCTGGGTGTGGCAGAACACCTGCTGGCCCATGGAAAGTAGTGAATAAATTCCTTGTTTTGCTTTGCTTCTGTGCGCAGCTTTTGCTTTACCTATTGAAAAATCATTTAAAAACGAAAATCAGTACCAGTTTTGAATTTTTTTTCTCCAGAAATAATTTATCTTTATGAAACAGAAAATGATAATTATAATCTGTTGACTAAAGAGGCTGTAACTTTTGAATGAACAAAACAGAAAATTTGAGTAGGAAATAAATGTTTAAAAAATACTCTGAGGAAAATTCTGGTGAGCATTATGTAAAGATATTTTATACCTGTAGACTTCTCCAATCTTGAAGAAGGAAGTAAGAAAAGCAGTTTTTATTCATATTTGATGGTTATAAGCAGATATTTTTAAAAACTGATTAGGAAGTAATTGGCTCACACAAACTGTTATCATGGGCATTTCTTTCTTCATTGTTTAAAGGTAGCAGGCATGAATCCCATTCATCACAGCACATTCAGCAGTATTTTACTTTACTCCTCGGCTGCCTTCCCTACAAATACAGAGGCAGACAAATAACTGCTGAAAACAACAACAACAAAAATATACCATATATCTGAGAAATGCTTGATAGGCCTCGGCCTAAAGTAGTGAATAACTGGGCTCCTCTGAGCATATCAGAAACACTGTCTGTTCCCAAGAATTAAGTGTTGTCTAGTGAGTTTTTGGCTTTTTTAATAAACATCCTTGGAAACATTTTTCTTGCCTGAATAACAATCCAAGTGGAATATTTTTTGTCCTCACACTTTCAAAGTGTGCAAACAAAAAGTGCATGAAAGGTTATTAGGGCTAAAGGCCCATCTCTTGAGACCCTATAAAAAGTGCTCCAAGGGAGACTCATTGAGCTTCCCTGGGGTGCACTAGGCTGTGACCAGCAATCTCCCCCTAAGCTTGGTCACATCTCAGAATTAGACTCTCATGTTTGCTGTTTGATGGAGGATCACCGGCTGACAGATCCTGGGCTGACATCTCACTCCTCAAGACTCAATCTTTTGCCTGTTGAGAAAAATGCAAAACCATTCAGAGTGAGTATTTCACAGAACTCGAGGGAAATTTTTCACAAGTACCTTGTACAAATTCTTCATGTCTGTGTGCATATGCTGTATCAAATGTGCTAGAGGTACTGCTTTCTTAAACTCTTCAGTACTTTAGATTTATAGTAAGTTACTGTTACAGTATAGTAAATCATATATGGATCCTTGCTAAATTATGTTAAATGCTGTTACATGCAGTTAAGTGTTGCCAGGTCTTTAGGATGCATCCCTTTTAGTCCGTACCCTGTCCTTTAGTCCATACCCTTTCTGTCCTTCTGTTTTCCTTCACTCTCCCCACATATCCCCCCTCCCCCCCTCCTCGCTTCCATACAGATGGTCTTGTGTTTGAGTTGGACTGATACTTATTTTAGATTTCTTTGTGCTTTTTCTCAGTATATTTTACCTATCTAGTGAGTGGTAGAGTTAACCTTGCCAAGAACTCTGTTGTGCTGTTGCTTTTATATTAAACCTGCTTTCACTGGTAATTGTTTGAGTGACCTTAAAACACTCATTTCACAACAAAACACCATGTGCACAACAATTTTATTTTTTCAGGAGATGCTTCAGCCAGATTTTTTTCTTTATTTTACTTAGGGCTATTTTTTTAAGCTAGTAACCTAACTGCTGGTATAAACTAAGCAGTAGTCCATGGCATTAATTCTACTGATATCCATAAAGGCAGGAAATTACACTGTCCATCCAGTTCCAAGTGGAAACACTGCTAACATGGCAAATACACAGTTACTTTATCGGGTTGACCTCAGAGAAGAGTATGATTTTTGTCCTTTGAACAGCCTGCCAAGTTTGCTGTAGAAAATGAACATGCACCAGCATACCATAAATAAAGCTAGATGCAATTAAGATTTCCTTTGTGTCAAACATCAATACAAAAAAATCACTTGCCAAAGAAGGGCAGAGGAGGGTGTTGCTTTGAATTACAAAAACATTTACCCACAGAGTAAGATTTACACTGAAGCTTTGTCTGCCTGAGAAATGCTTTTCATGTCAGCAGCCAGTCCTATATAAATCATGATTTTAAGCCTGTCTCTTACCTCCATGACATTCTTTCTTGTGCGGGATAAGAAAATTCACAGAATCACAGAATTGATAAGGTTGGAAAACACCATAGAGATCATCGAGTCCAACCTATTACTTAACCTATAGCCAACTTATTACCTAACACACCATCCCATTATCTAGATCATGTCACTAAGCTCCTCATCGAGTCTTCTCTTAAACACCTCCAGGAATGGTGACTCCACCACCTCCTTGGGCAGACCATTTTATTGACAAATCACTTTCTGTGAAGAATTTCTTCCTAATTTCTTCCCAATATCTAGTCTAAACCACCCCTGGGGCAGCTTAAGGCTGTGTCTTCTTGTTCTGTCCCTAGCAGCCTGAGAGAAGAGACCTACTCCCACCTGACTACAACCTCCTTTCAGGTAGCTGTAGAAAGCCATAAGGCCACCCCTGAGCCTCCTCTTCTCAGGACTGAACAACCCCAGCTCCCGCAGTCAGTCCCCATAGGGCTTGTCCTCCAGACCCTTCACCATCCTTGTCGCCCTTCTCTGGACATGTTCAAGCAATTCAACATTATCTTAAATTGGGGAGCCCAGAACTGAACACAGTAGTCAAGGTGCAGCCTTACANGTACTCAAGGTGCAGCCTTACCAGTGCCAACTAAAGAAGAGTAACTTTCCTAGTCCTGCTGACCACACTGTTCCTGATACAGGCCAGGATGCCATTGGCCCTCTTAGCCACCTGGGCACACTGCTGGCTCATATTAAGTTTTCTGTCAATCATTACTCCTAAATCCCTCTCCGCTTGACCACTCTCCAGCCACTCAGCCCCTAGTCTATAGCAATGCATGGGGTTATTATGTCCAAAGTGAAGAACTCTGCACTTGGACTTGTTAAATCTTATACTGTTAGAATCAGTCCATCTCTCAAGTCTTTCAGGGCACCTGTCAGAGGGCCCTTCTACCCTCTGGCAGATCAACATTTGCTCCCAACTTGGTATCATCTGCAAACTTGCTAATGGTGGACTACACTCCCTCATCCATATCATCAATAAAGATATTAAATAGTACTGGGCCCAACACTGATCCCTGGGGGACACCACTAGTGACCACAGCCACCAACTGTATGTGACACCATTTACCAACATTCTCTGGACTCATCCATCCAACCAATTCTCAAACCAGCACAGAGTGCTCCTCTCAAACACATGGGCTGAGACTTTCTCCTGAACTTTACCATGGGAGACAGCATCGAAAGCTTTACTGAAGTCCAGATACACAACATCCACTGCCTTTCTCTTGTCAACCAGGAAAGCCACTTGTTCATAAAAGGAGATCAGGTTGGTTAGGCAGGACCCACCTCTCCTAAATCCACATTGACTATATCTGATGTCATGGTCACCCTGCATGTGCTGCATAATTGCACTCAGGACTATCTGTTCCATGACTCGGTTCCAGGACCGAGATCAGGCTGACAGGTCTATACTTACCCAGATTGTCCTTCCGGCCCCTCTTGTGGATGGGCATCACATTGGCCAATTTCCAGTCATCCAGGACATCACCTGTGAGCCAAGACTGTTGATAAATGATGGAGAGTGGCTTAGCAAGCTCATCTGCCAACTCTTTCTTCACCCTAGGATGGATCCCATCTGGTCCCATAGACTTACGACGATCCCAGTGGCTCAGCAGGTCTCTACCTACCTCCTCCTGGATTATAGGGGGGTTATACTGTACCCTGGCCTCATCTACCAGTTCAGAAGACCAGTTGTCATGCAGACAATCTGTCTTACTGTTGAAAAGAGAGGTAAAGAAGGTATTAAGTACCTCTGACTTTTCCTCATCTTTAGGTACTATATTCCTCTCTAATTTTCCTCTTACATGACCTAATAACACCCTTAAATACACTCTGACTTACCTCCCCCTCCTTTCAAAGGCAATACATCCTTTTTTTCCCCCCTAATTCTTTCAGGAGCAACTTGCTCATCCCAGCCAGTCTTCTACCCCTCCGACTTGTCTTTAGGCACATCGGGACAGCCTGTTCCTGTGCCTTCAAGAACTCATTCTTGAAGTACATCCAGCCTTCCTGGACCCCCTTGCTGTTAAACGCTGTTTCCCAAGGTACTCTCTTAATTAATTCCTTAAATAATCTGAAGTATGCCCTCCAGAAGTCCAGCATGGAGGTTTGTTTCATGCCCTTCCTTGTTACAATGTCAGTTGAAAACTCTATTATCTCGTGGTCACTGCCTCACAGGCAGCCTCCGACTGCAACATCGCCAACCAGCCTTTCTCTATTTGTGAACAGCAGGTTGAGCACAGCTTTGGCGCTGCTAGGTTCACTCACCAGCTGTGACAAAAAACAATGATCAACTATCTCTAGGAACCTTCTGGACTGCCTCCTCTCTGCTGTGTCAAGTTCCCAGCAGATATCAGGCAGATTAAAGTCTCATACAAGAACTAGGGCAGACAATCTTCAGGCAATCTCTAGTTGCTTAAAGAGCAATAGGTCTACCCTTCCTCCTGGTCAGGCAGTCTGTAACACACTCCAAGCAGGATATCAGTTTTGTTGGCTATCTCTCTGACCTTTACCCATTGGCTTGCAACCCGATCATCCTTAATCTCAAGCTCCATGGCATTAAGAGTTTCTTTAATATATAGGGCCACCCCCACCCCCACCGTGTTCTTCCTCTCCTATCTCTTCTGAAGAGTGTGTAGCCTACCACTGCAGCACTCCAGTCATGCGTGTCATCTCACCATGTTTCTGTGATAGCAACTACAGTCGGCCCACTTGCACTTCGCGCCCCCCATATTGCGTCTTCACATCTTAGCAGCATGACTTTTTAGCGATGAAGGAGGTGATTTGAAGAAAATCAGTCAGGACTCAAGGCAATTGGTTGCATGCTACAGAAAAGTTTATTTTTGGCCTAAGAGCCAGGGAAAAGGCCCGGCAGTGCCCTCTGCCACTGCCAGGTGCCAAAAGAGACCGCCCTCCAGTTGTCACCCCTTTTTATCCCCTTGCCTCATCCATATGCCAATTGCCCAATGAATATTCATTTTTACAGCATTATGTCACCTGCTATGAGTTCTTCAACCAATTAGCTCCAATGTTTTACATTCTTTTCCCGTGTTTTGGCTAACATTCCCGTTTGTTTACCTTCACAGCCTGCAAGACACCTTTAATATTCAACCTTAACTCTCAGGCCTTCTGAATGATCCTAAAGTCTACTAATCCTTCTAAAATTCACTAGAAATTCACTAAATATTCACTAATTCACTAAAATCCCTAAATCTCTATGCCCTTACCTAACACACTAAATTTGTCAATTTCTGATTCTTCAGATCAGAGGCCCATTTTCACAATTGCTCATGCGCAACCTGGCATGCATGAATATTCAATTAGGCAGTCATGAATATGCAAATCAACCCTCACAGCCGCGGTGGCAGCTCGGCCATTCTGCTTGTGCTGTCTCTGCCGCGGCGGCAGCCCCGTCGCTGTGCCCACCCCACCGCTGTGTTCACCCCGTCCCACCCGTGGCAGGGGCCCCACCACTGAGCTCACCCTGTCCCACCCACGGTGGCCCGGCCACTCTGCCCACCCCGTCTTTCCCGCAGCAGCTCTGGTGCTTCCCCAGCCCCCCAGCACGGCTGCCACGGCAACCAATACACAGCAACACAGTGCCGAAACAGTGCCAGGGAGCCATCTGAGGGTGCAGGGCAAATCTGCATATTAATGAGCTGTCATTCAACATGGAAGTAGGGCTTCATGAAACCTGATTAAGACTGTAGGTCCGTGATATAGGTGACCTGACTGTATATCGTATCGCTTCTGATGCACTTAAACTTCCAGCTCTTCCTGTTTGTTACCCAGACGGCGTGCATTAGAATACATGCACCTCAGTTGGGTTGCTGATTTCATTCTTGATTCAGGTTTACCATTTTCACTGTCCTCCCAAGAGACTGTTACATCCTCTTTCCCCTTCAAACCTAGTTTAAAGCCCTCTCAATGAGTCCAACCAAACCACAGGCCAAAACCCTTTTGCCCTTATTAGACAGATTGTGCCCAGCAGAGTCTGGCAAGCCAGGTTTGGTAAAAGATGCCCCATGATCATAGAACCCAATATTCTTTCATGGGCATCAGCCATTTAGCCATTTATTAATAGCACGGATGCTCCTATTTCTTTCAGTTTTTAACCCTGCTACTACAGGAATCAAGAAAAAAAGCACCGGCACTCCTGCCCCATTGATCAATCGACCCAGCTTCTTAAATTCCCTTTTAATTGCTCTAGAGCCCTTATTAACCTCATCACTGCCGGCCTGGACAACCAGCAGCAGATAATAATCAGATTGTTGAATTAAGTCAGGCAACCTCTCAGTGATGTCCTGTACCTAGGCTCCAGGGAGGCAGCAGTTTTTATGGTGGGATGGGGGTGGTGGACACATAGGACCTTCTGTTCCCCTCAGAAGGGAGTCACCGTCAACCAATACCCTTCTTTTCTTTTTAATACTAGAGGTCTTGATTGGCCTGATGGAAGGGGTAAATCCTAGGGATTCACCAGATGGAGTGCTTCCTTCTGTATTGTCTTCCTGACCCTCAAAATCCAGGACCCTAAAACTGTTCTACAAGGGCAACTCGAAAGGTGGCATCTGAAAAGGGACAGGAGAGAATTCTGTTGCCCTCACAGTGAGATGCATTCCCTTTCCCCTTCATCAATTAGATCTCTTTCTTCTGCCTCATAATGGACAATACAAGGAACGTGAGGCTCCTCTGGCTCTTGAGAGTCCCTAAGAGAAGGAATGGTACGGGTGCACCAAGATATTTCCCTTTCACCATCTTGAATATTCCTCAGCCTTTCAATATTCAGCTCTGCCACCATACAGAGGAAATCATTCTCCTGCTCACACCAGACACAGGTGTTTTTTACACTGTCCTCCTGTTCTACCATGAGACTCAGGCACTCCTTGCAGGCAGGAGTTGAAACAGCCACATCCATTGAAAAAGGAACTGTTTGAGTATGCAGATCCCTTATAGCATTGGTCTTGGTTTTCAATCATTTGACCCCACCCATTGCTGGTGAGGGGAGGGATAGGAGGACAGAAGCAAAGAGAGAAGACAGCATCTGCGACCCTACCTGCCCGCTCCTCCTGTGCGAACTGCTGTGCAAACTGCCTCTCAACACCCTTACACTCAACACCCCTGTTTGCCTACCTCCTGTTTGCCATGCTCCCCAATGCTTTAAGCCATAAATACTGGAAGAGAGACGTCTCAGCAAATCAAAAATGCCGCCACCCAAAACCCTAGCCCAAGAAGCCCAAAAACTTCCCAATGGGGAGGGAGCTCCTCTCTGCTGCTCAGCAAATCAAAAATTCAGCCTTCAGAGGGACTCCTAGTTTACCAGGCATGCAAGGAGAAGTCCTGGCACCTGGCAGATTGTGCAGTCTCTGCTGGGCTGTACGGGCAGGAAGGGAGCCATGGCCGGGCATGGAGCCCTGGGGTGTTCATCTTCTCTGGAAAGCAGAATCTATGGCTGGTAGCTCTATGACAACTTCTTTTTTAAATTCTCATCTATTCCTTACCCTTGTTAATCTAAGATTACTAAAAAACCTCAGATGCAGTTACATATCTCAACCATTACTCAGGGTCAATCCAAATTTTAACTTAATCATTCTACAGTGAAACCCCGCTGCATTGCGACCTCTCTATTACAACCCCATCCATTTGTGAGGAAAATGTCTCGCTATTTTGCTTCAGTCGCTTGTGAGGTTCCCGGGCCGATGCATGTGTAGTGCCTCTGCTCTGCCGAGGGGTGGTGCCACGGTGCCTGTGGGGCGAGACTCACCCCGCCCTGTGGGGAGCGGGCTTGCAATGGCTGTACCATGCCCCCATCCCTGACCCGGGAAACTACCCCACGAAAGTGAGGCAAGCGAGGTCGGGTAAGCGCTGTGTGCTGGGAGGGGGCAGCTGTCGCTGCGCCAGGAGGAG
>WEKX01000153.1:538-34526 GCA_013390025.1 Pitta sordida | reverse complement strand
AGGGGAGCAAAGGGAATGGTTTCTGAGCCCCCTCTGACTCAGGAGACACACACCACCCCCCCCCCCCGAGAATCTGTGGGCTGCTCTGGACTGCTGTGACTGCGCTCCCACAGCCCAAACCCCGCATCGCTGCTCCCCCCCATCCCCAACCCCAATCCCGGTGCTCATGCCCACAACAGCCCGGTGTGGCGTCCTGGCCCCGCGGCAGCTTCGCGCCGACAGCCCCAGCAGGCCGGTGCGGGGCCAGGTTGTCACACCAGGACGCCGCGGGCACAAGCACCAGGGTCAGGGAGGGGGAGCAGCGGTGCAGGGTTTGGGCTGTGGGAGCGCAGTCACAGCGGCCTGGAGAAGCCCACAGATTCTCGAGGGTGGGGGGGTGTCTCCCGAGTCAGAGGGAGTTCAGAAACGGTGCCCTTTGCTCCCTTGTGCTGAGAGAGCCCGAGGGGAGAAGCAGAAAAGTGTCCCCAGCGCTCCGGAGCACCAGGGGGTGGAGCAATGGCTGTGGCCTGCATGCATATTAATGACCTGTGCGTCTTTGCGAGTTCGATGTTCTGCGAGGCCCTTGGCATGACCCGTTCCTCGCAAATGACGGGGCTTAACTGTATTTAGTTTTTCTCTTTCTTTTTGAAGAATTCTATTTTCTTCACTTCCTATTACAATGCCTTAGTTCCCTAAGAGAAATGCTCACATATCCTGTCATTAGGTTCTTCCTAGTCACTCCTGACAGCAAAACAAAAATCAGGAGCTCTTTGAAAGGTTCTCGTCCTTAGGAGGAGCACCTCAAACGTATGACTCAAAGGAAAGTTAGAAGTCCCTTTGTCTGCTTTGTTAGTATAACCATTTTTTGAAAAGGAAATTCTGCAAACTGTGCAACTTCCCATTAATTTCTTTTTCTACCCATCATTTACAAAAGTAATACATACTTTCTGGATAACAAAAGCCAGACATCATTTGGTAGAAAAGATACAGATAATTTCTTGAAGATACAGATTCAGTTAAACAAAGATGAAGTGTGTTACCACATAAAAGAAAGCAAACCATTAAGGGAATTGTTAAGATATATTTGCATTATTCCACATATCTTTTCACTTCAGACTGATTCATGAAGAAATTCTACAGCATCTACAGTCTTTCTCCAGTTTCATGCATGAGATTTAGAAAGTTGTTTGGATGTGTATTTTTAGGTAGAACTATCACTATTGCTTTGAAACTTTAAAAAAAATAGTGTAGCATAAACCACTAACTTTTCTTCCTTATAAAATTGGTAGGACTGTAGCAGATACACTATTATTTAGCGGTAATATTGAAAGAATGTTCACACAAATACCACCAGTACCAGAATAAACAGCAGCTGCAGTCTCTGGTTGTTGACATAGTTGTCTGGACTGAAAGCATAGCTTATTACATTCTAGATGGCCAGAGAGGTTGCTGTATACATGCTTTTAAGCACTGCTCTAAACTTGAAAGAGAATCCACTATGAATTTAAACCCTGTAACAACTCTCAGCTTTCCCAAAACTGAAAGAAAACATCCTAGCGTACTGGAAGGGCTCCACACTCTACATACCTTTCTCTTTTTATTTCCTCTCCTCAAAAGCAAAAAAGCAAGCTTTGCAGCATGCTCTGAATAAATGATCTGGGTTATTTCAGATTAAAAAAGAATTAACTTTGAAGTCTAGAACCTCTCAAAAACCATCACTAAGCCAATAAAACCACAAAAATAGTGAAAATGCCACCACCTTGTCAGTAGCTATTACTCAAGTTACATCAGGATGCCTATTAACATGAAAATTCTAACAGTGTTTGAAATCTACATAATCATAAATAGTTCTACTAGGAGGAAAAGAATCTGTTTGGGGGATGGCCTTTTTTCCACAGTTTTCAGAGCAGTTATGTTCTTGAAGTTTTAAAGATAGTCAGGAAAATAAATACATTGAACGCTCACTACTTTGTGGTTCTTCTCTGGTGACTTAATTTCTTCACAGGGTTATTTCTCCACAAAGATGGCACTCTGTTTTGCGGTGCATTTGCAACTGTGCATGCTCTGGCAGTCATGAATATGCAAATTAGCCCCACCCACCACACCACCCCCCTCAGCCCCAGCACACTCTGACGGTGTGTTGGCTGCTCCCAGCATCCATGGGCACCCCGTGACAGGAAAAAAACCCCTTTGCCACTCCATCATGCATGCTAGAGCAGGAAGCAGCCTGCCCAAGCCACCCGCTCCTCTCCCCTGGTGCCGGGGCTGTCCAACTTGCCCCACTATGTGTCAAACTAGATGATCCTTGTGGGTCCCTTCCAACTCATAATATTCTGTGATTCTGTAATTCTGTGAAACTGTGTGTTGGAGGCTCCCGGTACCCGTGGGCACCCCGCACTGGAAAAAAAACCTTCGCTGTTTTATCGTGCACACTGGAGCTGGGTGCAGCCTGCCCGAGCCAACCTCCCCTCTTCTCAGTTAAAGCTTACAAGCAGCAGTGAGAGAAGCGGTTTATGGCGGCACTGAACACACAGGGACAAAGGCGCCGCCGCTTCTAAGCTTTTTTCCTCTAACTCCCCGCTCCGCCCCTCCCTTCTCTGCCATGCAGGGAAGAGCAGTTCCTACAGTTACGGAGTCAAAACATTACAGCAATTATAAACAAAGTAATGCAAATTATGTAATCCTTTCATGCCTTATTCCTAACATATGCTAACTAAGACAAGTACCCTGATTAACATACGAATCTACAAGCTGTGCTGCCTCCCATAAGAGAGAAGGTTACTGACATCAGAAAGTACATAAAAGTTTGTCAAAATGTTGGTGCCCAGTCTCATCACCATGGTAACGGGGCTGTCGAGGATACCACCAGCCCCACTCGTCCTGCAAGCAAGGCCGGGCTGCCCCAGTGTGGCTCTGTGTCCTTCACTGTCCCCTCCCACTGTGAAAATGGCTTGAGCTTCCCTCAATTTGGTGTAGGCAGCAGCAGCAGCAACCCCTGATGGGAGGGGCTGGGGAGAACAAATACACCTTAATCGCAGCCCTGGCACTTGCCTTCCAGCCTCCAGCTGCACGAAGTGGGTTCCGTCCTGTGTTATTGGCCTTGGAGATCACTGCCAGGAGCTGAGTTGGCAGGGGGAGCTGGAACGCCTCTGCACTCACAAGCGAGAACAGCACTGTGCGGTATCAGAACACAGTTGTCCCACTGCCCCAATAATCTTCAACAACAACAGCAACAGCTTCAGCAACAACAGCTTGGCCAGCGCCATGGCACACTGGTGCTCCATGCAGCAGCATGACAGCGGAGTGCTCCGGAGCTGAGGGGGAAGCGGGGTGACAGGGGGGCTAATCTGCATATTCATGAGCTGCCTATCTTTGCAGAGTGAGGGCTTCATGCAGGCTGGGCGGAGGGGTGGGGGGGCGAAGAGACCCGCAGCCCTGCAATAATTGATAGACAAGTGTAAATGAAAAGTAATACATAGTACTATATCTAAAAAACGATTTTCATATCTGAAAAAACTCTTGAATATCAGTAGTATCTCCTGTTATTTGGCTCATTACTTCTCTTTGCTATTTCTTTTGTTTCAGCTAGCAGCTTTTGTTCCACAGCACGCAGAAAAAGCCTTTTCGCCCTCTAACAGTCAAGAACTTGAAGCTTAATGGGAAAGAATATTCTGGTTTCACCTCTCCAATTAACATGTCAACCTCTCCAATTAACATGTCAACCCACATTCTTGAGTTTCCACATAATAAAGACTTTTATTTATATAAAAGCAATAAGATGCAGAACAACTTTACAACTCCTACAAAAGTGAAGTATAAGCAAAAACATCAATTATGACTTGTACTCATAACTTTACAAAAGCATCTATCAGTCACACTGACTGCATAACTGCAGTTATAACAATCTCTTGCAAATACATGAAGCCTACTGCATATTGTAATATTTTACTTTGCCATCAGCATAAATCCATGTGACACTACCTTTTTCTAAAGGTATTTTCTAAAGCAACACAAGACTATAGAAACCAACAGAAAAGACAGGTGAGTTTAAAATATTACCAACATATTTCAAAATTATTAGAAGGCACATTATTTACTGTGTTATTCCATGGCTCTTGCTGCTGTAACTATATTGCTCTTTAAAAATAGAAAAGTTTTTAAACCTTAATTCAAACAGTTGATTTGCTGTATTGGATTGTGCTGTATTTGCTCCATTTGTAGAATCCAAACTACTGAGCCATCTGCACCACAACTGCTTTCCAAGCTTTATCCTTGTCAAAATCCTTTAAGGTATTATTAGAAACCTAAAAGTAAATAAATTACAGACAAATAGAAACATGAAAAAAATGCGTTGGTTAAAATATGAAGTTCAAGCAAATAAATATCTGAGTGAAGCTACAAGAACACAAATGTGAATAGTTACAGCCAGAGATACTAAAATATCCTATACATTGTAAATTGTATTGTATTGTATACTGTAGAATTTACATTTAGGGTATAAAATACAGTATAATACTGTAAATTATATAATACTTGAGACATTTGGGTCAAAAAAACTTGGCCAAATTGCTATTTTAAAGATATTACTTAAGACATTTTTTCAAGACTTTTGCTAAAATGTGGCTGAAGCCTAAATCTCAAACCCCAAAGTCAGAAGCAACCCCCTGTGGTGCAAGCAAAGCAAGATTTATCTACATACGTGCAAGCAAACCGACGCCTTGCCCAAGAACACAGACTTCTGAGAAGCCAAAGGGACCTACAACTTCACATGTAACACTATTTACGTGCTTGGATACTAAAGGGGAAGTAAAAAAGGTGTTTGCTTCTGTGGGAAAATGCTCCTTTCAGCATTTAACTCACACAGAATTTTTCAGTGACTCACAAACTAGGAATGCTTTTATAAATAATCCCTGGAAGATATCTGTTTAGCCATGACATGACCTACACTCCAAAATGTGACTGGCAGCAGTGAAAGTGCTGATGTGCTTCATCTTTTATAGAGAATGTGACTTTCTCTATAAACGTGACTTCTAAGTCTCATCATTTAGATCCAGAAAATAATCAACCTACACTGAAGGCCCTCAGCAGCTTGAGGGGACATAAATCCACAGCCTCCACTTTGCACTACCAGCTATATACTGACATGGCTGATTTCAGTCTCTGCTCCCAGTGCCTTCTATCCAGTGCTGTTTCAGTGCAGACGCTCCTCCTAGAGCACTCTTTCTAGCACTGGCCCATGCAGTAAGTGTGAGTTCCTCTCAGAGTCTTTCAGGATACAGTGCTTGGCTCTGTACAGCAGAGGTGAGGAAAACCTAAAGGGCTACAGTGCTCTGGTAGGAGATGTAGTTAATGTACACAGGCTGAATACAGCTGGGATGCACCAATCCCTGAAATAGGACTCTAAACCTCAAAGACTATATGAAAAGTGGTAACAGTACCACCATGCTAAAAAAAACTATGTGCCAAATCTGTATCTGAAAGGATAGCTGAAACATATGAGTGCAGGTGGGAGATGGAGTGAAATCTCAATTCTGATCTTTACCTGAAGTTTAGCAGTGCAGTTAGGACAGAGACAACTGGAATTCTAGGCATGCCCTTGGGCTCACCACTTCATACCATCTAGCAGTAGTTCACTCTAACCCTTGCTGTTCCTATGCTCCAGATTCTTAACTCTTCCCATCTGAAGTTTAGGGAACTTAAGTGAACTACCTTGGCTTAGCAAAGTTACTCTCTCACAGCAGGCCTTGGAAAAGTACAACTATACCAAGTATTCTCATTTCATAGCCCAAAACTGCTGCTTGAATTGAAAGAGTTATATCAATTTATTTCTTAACAGAAACCTCTCTCATCATCAGAACATGGTGATGCAAGGCCCATCATTTTTTCTATTCATTCTGACATACAAATAGTGATTATTGATCTGCATCCTGTGTAGCAGGACATTTTATTTCAGTAAAATTATGGAGCTCATATGTAATTGTACTTGCAAGCCGACACTACAAATAAGAACAAAAGGGAGCTTTGATATTAAAATTGTTTTTCTCATAACAGGACTTGTCACAGATTGATAACTCGTCAGAATTATCATCTAACCAACAAAATATTATCTTTATTACAAAATTCACTGTTTCACAGGGCAGCTTTTAATTGTGATCGGAATTAAATATCACCAAACATTAGCAAAAAAAAATACTTCATAATACATATTTTCTTTTTTTATAATGGGTATAAATACATACCTCTGTTGTTCTGTATTCCTGTTTTTTAACCTGTGAAGCTGTCCAGGATGAATCTTGCAGTTTCATTTTTGTCTTGTAATTTACACACTGTATTACAGTTCCAATAGTAAGGCATGCCTGAATGAGCAGCATCAACATTAGAAGCAACAGGAGTACATCGTACGATTGCTGAAAATAGACATATGTTGTTACCTACTTGAATAAAATATTGTATAATGTTTCCACCTCCATATCCTTGAGATTCAAATCTAGAGTTTTTAACTTAAATTATAATTTAGTTTATTTCAGCATAAAGTTTCAAATAAAATGTTAGTGCCTGAGTTTGCTGGAAGTACAAGAGGTTGATAATTTTTAAGAAAATGTTAATTTACAATTGATCTTTTCCTCTAGAAATAGAACAGAACTGAGGAAACCGTCCTATAAAATATAGTGCCTCAATGCTGGTTCCTACCTAAGCAATGTTACAGCTATGACTGGGCTTGGCCCTGTGCCTTGCTGGCTCTGACCTTGCCCTGCCGACCTGAATTCCTGGGTGACCTTGGATCTGCCTACTGTGGACTTTTCTGGCAATCACTGAACCATTGGCTGAACCTGGTTACCATGGCTGGACCTGCCTTGCTTTCTATTTCTTGGGGTACTGTAGGACTGCGCTCCTTGCCAATGAGGTTATTTCCTTTGTGTGCCTTGCTGTCATCTGCTCCATTGTTCACTATCCTGTGCAGAGCAGCCCACTCTTACTGTATTCAGACACTAAGCAGACTAAGAATGTAAGCAATGCTCTGCAGGGTGACACCGGCTCTCTGGACAGTGCACTTGTCTGTCTCCAACGTGTGTGACAGGAAAAGCTACTTAAAAAGAGCATGTAAACTGTGGTCACTTCCTCAGGTCCAACAACACACTCTGCTCCCTCTGTATCAGAACAGGATCTCATATTCAAAAGCCAGTTTTACAGTCCCTGAGATATCAATTTAATAAACATTTTCCCTCTTTTCTTCTAAAAACACAAGACTATCTAATGACTGGTGGATACTAAGAGTAAAGACTCTTATAGACACTGGTCTAAAGCCCATAAATGTTCCTTTGAACATCAAGAGGGCCTAGAAAACTCTTCAGTAACACACGGGTAACACTTCAGATTGAAAGGCTTTAAATTTGCAAACTTTTGTCTTCTCTGTCCCAATCCAGGCTGGCAATGAATCCGAAGGTAAGCTTACAATCCCAACTGTTGGTAAACATCCTGAGAAACAGAAAAATGTGTTCTTCAAGTAAACTTAGAATCTTTGATTTAAATACTAAGTATTTATGAAAACCTCAAGGAGTTTGGCACATTGCATATTATTTTACTGTGTCTTTAAAAAATAGGATATTATTCTAAACTACAATTCCAGGGTGACAATAGATGTAACATACTCTAAATCATATTGTAAGTTTAACAAGAGATTTTGAACATTTTCTACAACATATCATTCAACCTTTAAAATGCAGTACTTTGTCTTCATACACTTCCTAATAAATTTCTTGCTACGCTCTTGCAATTGTAATACATAGGGGTTCATTTTTCAATTGCATAAAAACACATACTTTAACAGCAGGTGGATAATTTTTAAAGATGTCAACAACTTGCATGATACTGAAGGATAAGTATGCAGAAGCAGTGAACAACAATGGAGAGGTAACACTGCTAATGGCAATCAGGACCTCAACCTAAAAAATACAATGATAAATGTTAAATAAGAATTAAAATGTTAACACTGGTTTGTGAGATGTATCTCCTTGAAGCAAGCTTAACGGAAGTCTGTAGCAGTATACAAGATTACACATGAGACAAATATTAAGAGCCATACACATTTCATGGAGACACAGAAGCAAGTGTTGAATACATTAAGTTTATAGACAAAATACTATTGTTTTGTAATTTGTTTTTCGTTTAATACAGATGATGAGGGTTTTTTTCAATTTTACAAGTGCCTTTCTATGATCTAGATGTAGAGGATAGGTTAGTTGGATTATAGGTTGGACTAGATGATCTTCAAGGTCCTTTCCAGCCTTATCTATACTGTGATACTGTGATAAGTACATAGAGGAATCTAGAGAGCCAGTACAGAAGCATCATCTATTCTTCAATTTATATGCAATAATGAGAATTAACAGCATGTATTGCAGACTTACAATCTATAAAAAACTTAACATATTATGCTACATATTGCTGTCACATTTTGTAGAAGAAGCTAAAAACAAGTGAGCAAACTTGAGTAGTGTCCACTATAATAGGTAGGCTTTCTTAGCATTATTCCAGTCTAATGAGAAAATCCAAGAATTTTACACACTTACCAGACATTTACTTGGATATTCAGCAGCTACATGACTTGCAATAGCACTTGGAAAGCACTAAAAAAAAGTATAACAAAAGTACGCATTTACCTACTTGAAAATCACAAAAATTACAGTTGAGTTATAGTAATTCCCAGCAATCACAGCTTTTTTGTTGTGTATGTGAATTCTGAATGCTGAATAGCTTGTTTATAATATTTTTCCACTTCATGTTGAGGGATTTTACAGATACAGGAGTCATATATAAACCTAATAAACCTATAAACCTGGTCTCTGGGGACAGGACGAGAGGTCATAGTCTTAAGCTTCAGCAGGGAAAGTTTAGACTTGATATTAGGAAAAGGTTTTTTACTGAAAGAGTGATCTAGATGTGGAATGGGTTGCCCACAGAGGTGGTTGACTCGCCAACCCTAGAGGTGTTTAAGGGTAGGCTGGATGAGGTGTTGAGTGATATGATCTAGATGTAGAGGATAGGTTAGTTGGATTATAGGTTGGACTAGATGATCTTCAAGGTCCTTTCCAGCCTTATACTGTGAGACTGTAATGGTTATTGTCTTCTTTCTCAGTTGGTTCATTCGTGGCAAGCAGGGTGCCAGAGCACCCTTTATGAATCCACTGCTCTTGGGTACAGGCTGTTTATAGTGATAAGGGCTACCAATCACAGACCCAGGCTTTTAAATCAGTTAAGTCTGAGGGGTTAAACATGGTGTTTTAAGCATTCTACCATACTGAAATTAAACTTTTTCTTTTGCAGCCTAAAAAATTCTAAAACTTCTGAGTTTTTTTGACAAAATACTTAACTTTTAATATTCTTGTTTTATTACTCATTTCCATTTTACTGAGCTGAGGACTGAAAATGTATCAGAGCATTTTACGAGAACCAAAGTATTGCAAATCAAAATAGAACAAGAATATTGGGTAAGTATATTAAGTATAGTGAAGTGCTAATTCATTTGCTAAGCAGCAATTGCCAATTAGTATTAGAGCCAAATAAATGTTCCAGTAGGGAGGAAACAAATGAAAAATATTTAAATAAAAGACATAGCTTTAAAAGAGTACCTTCCATTTGCACTACTTACAGCAACTAAGATCCAAAAGAATGTTACTGAGAGATATGGACCTGAGACTAGAACATCCATATTCAGAGCGATTATTCCACCAAATACTGATGAAATTCCAATAATCACCTCAATTACCTAAAACAAAGAAGAGCACACAAATTATAAACAGTGTATTTGAACACAGAATTTCCGAAATGCATCTAGAAAGGAACACAGTGGAAAGAATAAAATGCATTTATGCCACAAGCTAGGCAGGAAGTCATTGTTTTTCACATCTAAAACATGGCAAAACTCTAGCTGGCTTAAGTAAAAACAAGATCAACTTCATTATACATATTAATGCTTTCACTTATTAGATCCACAGAACAACAGTTCAGTTTACACTATTTATTCTTAAATCATTAAGTAGTCTCTATAAAAAATGAGAATTATTTATCTTGCAATATTCTAAAAGAAAACATTTTAAGACAATTTCTGTCTTTATTCTTTCGGCTCTTACCTATCTCTTCCTGGCTTTAAAGAACCTTAGCACACAGAAAGATTAAAACCCAAATTAATTTAATGAAATAAAACAATGCTTTTCTTACTGAGTATGACTTCAGAACACGAGCAGGGAAGCTTACATTGCTGAAAACAATGGTACTGTCATATGCAGTATTCTAGAGCAGAATAAAAAAAATCATTATCAAAAATATACAAAGCAATACATTTCTTTCTAATATCTTTTATAACCTACTACAGATTCTAATGGTGGTATGCAACACCTGGTTGGTCCATAAGAGGTGACAGTGATACATCACAGTGTTTGCCAGTGTCAGACCTCATCAACTACATAAAAAAACTAATTAAATAGTCCCAGATTAGCTGCTCCACAGCCATCATTCAAGAATGAAATATTGTCGTCGTCTCCTTTTCCCATCTTCAAAAAACACACTTTCTTCCTGAGCCTTCAGATTTTTACAGATGTGCATTAACAGTCACCAAAGCAGGACAGGACACTACACAATTTTATCAACCAGTATTTCCACTGGAACTCAAAATGGCACAGCACGTTTTCTTGATTACCACCTAAAAGAACCACTATTGTAGAAAAATGAGAGTGGGATTTGAGAGAGAACTTACACCTGAACAGAATTTTATCTATAGCCCCAAATCCTGAAGCCAAGATTCATTGTTCAGGTACCACCAAACTGACATGTGACAAATACCTTCTCCACATCAGGCTTCAAAAAGGCATTGCTTGCATTCATACAAGTCACAGTGTTCCAATGTCCCATGTGTCATTAAGCTTTGTTTCACAAAACAGAAATAAAGCATTTGCCATGCCTCTTCACAAGATACTCAAAGAACCCTGTGCTATATAATTTGCAACAGGTCATCTTGCAGAGGGCTCACTGCACTCTTAAAAGGCAGAAGAGGCAATTACAGTTTAGTATGGTACTTTTATTTATTGTTCAAATCTTGTTTTAGTATGCATACTAACATACTTGAGTTCCCACTAACTTGTCAACATTTCTAATACAGGAAAAGTGGAATATTTTTTAACACACACACAGTCCTTAATGGTACCTACTTTCTTTCTTGTACAGCAGTCTTCAGTAGACCTAGCTGAAATGATCACAGTAGTTGCCATGAAGATTTCCAGCAGAATAAGAAGAATCAAGTTGAAATTTATCTGTCAGTAAAACCCCAGACATAAATGAATCACATCTTCCATACTAAAAATAATGAGGGGGATGAGTTCAGCAAGATCCATCAGGCTATTTTCTGCGACATTTAGACATATCTATTTATTAGATACTTTGTTAACAATTTTCTTGGCTCTTGCAAGGACAACACTTAGCTGCCTACCTAATGCTCAGAATGCCCAGTCTAAGAAAGAAAATATTACTTCATTTATGGAAATATCATGCCTGAAGATTTTATCACTTTCTTCCAGATGAGCAGTTAATGGCAAGGGAGTGATTGCTGGGTACATTTGCATTTTGCAGGACCTTCCAGGTGAAACCAGAACACTGCAGAAATCACGGAATCTTCTTAGGAGAAGGAGGACCATAGACTCCAACCTCTATGTTGAAATCCCAAATGGTGCAATACCATTTTGGATGATGAATGAAAACACAGACCAAAGAACAGGGCCAAGGATCCTAGTTCTGTGCCCTGCTTAGAGTTAGTAAAGCATTGAAGAACACTCTTCATGGTTTCATAACTCAGGCAGGTCCAACAGACAACATCATTTTGCAAAAACACAGATGCTGCCATTGCTCATATTCAAGAGACAAATAAGTGAATGCAATGCTTAACACACCTCTATTGTTCCTTACTATTCTCATGAAAAGAGATAGATACCAACTCTGTATGGACTGAATCATTTCCTAGAGGCATGCAAGTTAGGCAGAGTGGATCTCCCTTTTTTTGTTTTCAAAAGCACCATGTTTTTCTACAGGCCCAAGAAAACATCTCATAGTTCAGTCAGGCCACTGGGGCAAAGTGGCAAAAGTCTGGGGAGAACTGATTCCATTCAGGACCTACACAATTATAGCAAACCATTGATCAACAATTTAAAACAGAATTATATCATATCTCAATTTTTCCTCTGACACAGATGTTGCAGCATATATTTTTTGAAAAAGATAATAAATGGCAGATTTGAGAGGCTTTTTGGGCACTGAAATTCACCCTTCCTCAGGAAATATTAATTGGAACTATGTGCCCTGCTGCACACAACAGACTGTACAGTTCTACTGAAACCACAAACAGCAACAAATGTCATAGTGGTAAAACTCTAGGGAAAATGCTACAATGAAGAATACAGGCATTATTTGGCAAAAGGAAAGGTGTCAAGTGTGTGGCCTGCAAAACAATTTAATCCAGAAATCAAAAAACTCCCATGTTTGTGATGTGTTTTGACACAGTGCTGGTACTGATGTAAGCTGGCAAGGCCACACAACACACATGACAGTGCAGTGCCAAGAACATATACAAGTCTGAATCTTTAAGAGCTGTAACTACATTGATGGACTATCTCACTTAGTCCTAGGCATAAGTAGTAAATAACAGAAATTTTAAAAGTAATAAATAAATTAGATAAATAAATAAGATATTTTTCTTTCCAGCATTTTTTTCTGATACAACATGACGAGATTTTCAGATAGATTCTTCCACTTGCAGAAGTTCAATACCCCTGGATTGAAGTAAAAATATCTACAATTTCAGAGTTTAGTTCATTTTCTTCGACATATTTCTGAAAAAGAAGTACTGCTAAAGCTAGAAGTAAATACCTTTTTATACCATCTGCAACAATGGGAGATGCAATATTAGATTTCTAAAAACTAAAGAAAATTCCCTCACAACTACCACTGTACACAAAATCTATGACCAGACACAGAGAACCAAGCTAGCTGTGTCCTTAATCCTCTTCCATCACTAAGGAACATGTAAGTACAACTGAGCAGAAAGTAGCAGATTAGCACAACCTTAGTTCAATTTGCTCTGAACCTACACCAGGTATTAAAAATATGGTTCACTGAAACTGTATGAAAGGGTTGAATTAATGTCAAGGTTAAATAATTTTAAATGCATCCTTTTAATATCATTTAAGATACTCTACAGATGTTTCAAGACTTCTGCACAGGTCTGACAAATAATGACAGAGGATCTGAAGGACACTGATACCTTCTTGGACCATTGGCTGCAGCAAGGCAGGTCAGGTGAGCACATACCTAATGGAGACACACATGTATGGTTAGGCAATCAAAGCCAGCACCTACATTCCAGTAGCTGTGTGCATACATGTTGCCTATACTTCCATTACTGTCAGTGGAGACCTAGTCTGTAGAGGAAAGAGAGGGACCCCCAAAAGTACTGGGCCAACCGGTCACTGGAGGTGGGGTCCAATTATATCAGCTGCATATTGGAGGAGCCTGCATGAATGGGATGCCTGGCACAAGACTGAGGGGAGACCCTCATCCTTCCAGAGCAGACACAGAAGTCAAGCAGAATATCTCACAGAACTTTTAAAATAACAGATGTGTAAGTTCAGACCCCAGAATCCTGATGTAGCCGTCTATGCTGAAATAAGTAAGTTTGCAAGGTCCCAGTGACTGGATCATGTAAACCATAACGGAGGAACAGACACTCAGCTTACAAGGAGACAATAAATCTATGTGTGCACTCAATTTGGAATTAATTTGAATCCTGTTCAAGATCTGAATGCTTTCAGTTGCAGCAGCCACCATGCATGAGGTTCCACTCATTTCTGTCCACCAAGCTTTTTATTCTGAGAGCTGGGAAGGAAGAGGGTGGCAGCTTGGATTGTCTACACATCCCATCCTTCAAGTTGATAGCAAACTAACTACAGAACTGCCGCCTCCTGGAGCAGTGTCACATAGACACAATCTACAGCACGGCTGGTATCTTGCATTCCATTTGTGTATCTCAAGTTATTTTGTGGAGATATACAGTTGGGTCTCCCATACCACAGAACCATGGTCTAATTCGGGTCCCACGTAGCCCGCCTTCCACGTTGATTGGCAATTCATTAATATGCAAATTTGCCCCGCAATCTCGCATGGCCCCCACAGCCCCCCAGCACTGTTTTGGCACTGTCTTGATGAATATTGGTATTTGTGTCAGCGCTTCCCAGTGCCTGCAGCCACCCCACACCAGGAAAAAAAACCTCTTTTCTGCTCAGGCAGGGACACTGCTGCGGGGGAACCACCCACGCCACTGTCCGGGTGGCCTAGAGCAGTCCCGAGGCTGGGGGGGAGGACCTGCACGGCCCGGAGAGGAGGGACAGAACAGGACTGGTGTGGCTCGGAGTGGAGAGGCAGAGCAGGGCTGGCACGGCTCACCACAGGCAGAGCAGTGTGCCCATTGTCCGTGCGGCACAGCATGGGGGTTGATTTGAATATTCATGACTGCCTAATTGAACATTCATGTGTGTCACGTCACACATGTGCAGTTGCAAAAAGGGGCCTCCTTCATCGCTGAAAAATCATGCCGCTAAGATGTGAAGCCGCAATATGGGGGGAGCAAAGTTCAAGTGGGCCAACTGTATATCCACATGAGTAACAATAATGAGGAATTACCTAAGTCCTTTATAAAGGCGGGAGGTGTTAAATGTGAACTGACTTAATAGGATAATTTTATCCTTTTTGAATCTTACTGCTTTTAAACTACTGGCAGTGATACAAAGACCTAGTATTATTTTCTTGCACAGTTTTCCATGGGAAGGGAAAAAAAAAGATATGATGATAAAAGAATAGTAAATAGATGGAATCCTGAATGGTCTTCGTATCACATGAGTAATGGAAAACAGCTGGCAGTGACATGCCAAACAGTGAGAGTGCTTCACTGGAACAGTGTCCTTCAAAGACAAGACCAAGTCAGCACCATGAAGTACTCTTAAGACAGACAAGTTTAAAAAAAAGCTTCAGAGCCAGCTTTGCAAACAGCTATTCTGACTTATCTTTCTTCAGAAATCAACAACATAGTGTGGACAAGCAATAGGCAAGTGAAAAGAACTAAAAACACATAACAATGGATGTCTTGTGAATACTTGGGATATTAACCAAGAAGTATGTAATTACGTGTAATTTCCAGCCACTTCACACCCCCCAATTTTTTCTTAAACAGATAAATGTAGAACAATTAGTAACTGTTTTAGTAACTTACATTTATGGCTGATGGATTGAGGACAAGTTTGCATCCAAACCAAATTAAACATGTTGTTGTAACAGCAAATGTAGAGACAAACAGAATCTGAAAATTTGGTATCTGAAAAACAGTTTCAGAATAGTTTTCTCTCTCATTTTAACCACAGGGGGGTTAATTGACAGTAAAATCTCATACTTACCACATTAATTTTATTCCTTGCTATAGCAAAGCTCACAACTGCTGAAGGAATACACTGGGAAAATTAAAAGAGAAGACTAGTGGGATATTCTGCACAAAGAATTTTATATATATATTTCTATATATGTCTTTTATGTGTCTGAACCCATATTTCAGTTAATTTAGACAAACAGGTCATAAACCCTGGAGAAAATGTGTTACTCTCGTATGAGCTTATAAATTATAATCAGTATCTGAGAATTATAGGGGGTTTAAATATACCTTCCATATCTCTCAGTTTTGACTAACTACCCAGCACAATGCGATGAGTAAAAGAAAGTCTTTCATTATGCACTTCATGCCTTTGCTAATTTAAACTAACTCCAGAAGGCCTGAGACCCTTGAGCCAGAAAAAACCAGTGCTACTCCCAAACCAGGCCTGCACATTCTTTTGAATTGACATGGTCATGGTTGAGCAAACTAAAATTTGCCCAGTCTCAACACAGTTCTGAAGAACTTCATGAAAATCTTTTGAGTCAAGTTACACTTTAAGAATCGTGCCTGGGCTATGTGCACTAGGAACTGTTTCCATACTTGAGGGCAAGGCTATACGTAAGAATCATGCTTAAGTGAAAAGTCTCACAAAGGAATTTCTCTATCCCTTAGCTGTTCCCTACCACAACAGACATGGTTCCATTAGAGATCCAACTTTATTTTACATAAATACATACTGAAATTATTTTAAATGTTTCCATATTAAATAAGTAATCATTCAATGAATGCCACAATTCTAATTATCTTCTCACACATCTGAACACTGATGGCTTAGCAATAGAACACTATAATAAGATTAATATTGACATGTAAAATTCTTGGCAGGACTTCTTTAATACCTAAATGACCTTTACTTAACAGAATTAAAACATCCTTTTTTGTCCTGGATCCCTAAGAGCATACAGAACCACGTTTAGGCAACTGAACCGTAATACTATTCAAGATGGTTAAAAAAGTCTAGAGAGAAATTCAGCTTCATGCTAAACTACACGCTTTGTGACCAGTTGGCTGACAGCTTTTCTAGAGTCTTCCAGCTGCACTGACTCTGCAGTGCAGGAATTTTAACACCTTGCTCACATACAGACACCCCAATGTACGTCTCCACTCACAGCAAGCCTTTCAAACCCAACATGATAACCTTCTGCATTTACCAGATCTTTGTAAATTCTCAATAAACACAAAGTTCAAAGAGACAAGATTTTAGGCAGAAGAAGAGACATCCGAGTAACTAACACTAATGCCTCATAGAATAACAAATTGGTGAGGACAATAACTTCAAGAACTGCTTCAACTTTAACACCTGGAGTGGAAACCTAAACCACAGCTCATTCACAAAGCGACTTTAGTCTGTCTCAGTACTCAGATATTATGGCAAAATAAAACAAAAAATTAATACTTTGAAATACAATCTGAAATACATTCTGATAGCACTTAGCCAGCGAATTCCCTAAATAAATAGCAAAGTAAATTTTCTTACAATCAAGCACAGAAAAACTGTTCAAGCAGAGTAATATTACATGTCAGTGGTGAGCTGATGAACATAAATGGTGGCACAAACCAGTTGTCTTTATGACAACTGTTTTTCCTTTTAACATGGGATAAAAATCCATGTAATTAAATGTCGCATAGAATTAAATCTCCCATAAAGAAAGTTAGTGGTAAAAAAGACATACAGAATAAAAGACATAACCTCTCAAAAAATATCTACTATTGAGTGTACTGTCAAACAGTCAAATTAAGAATGCTTACTGAACCTGCTGCACAACGTAAATAATCCATTTCAGATGGAAAAATATTTCCCAGATACAGTGAAAATCCAGAAGTAATAAGGAGGCAAGTCTGTAAAGCAATAAAAAAGTTTGCATGAATAAAATCTTTTCTAAAAGTAACTGGTCAGATAGAAAATCAGTAATCTCTTTCAAATTAAGCTACTGATGGACATTCAGCAATGCAGGTTTTGAGTGAATAAATTTGAAGAAAAACTTAAAAACACACTGAGTTCTGAAGATGACATTTTGATGGTTACCAAGAGCTAATACAGAACAATGTGATCATGTTTGATTCATGCAGTTTGCTCTGACTTAGCAAATACCTCAATAAAATATTCAAAAGGTAATTGCAGTGTTCAGTTGTAAAAAATATTCAGAAACCTCAGCTAAGTCTCTACTTTGCATTCTCTGCTTGATTCCACCAACATTCATTATGCATATGGGCAGCTGCATAACTGCTAAGTAGAACACAGCAACAAAAATAGTATTAGGATACATTAATGAAGAGTCTTCCACCTATATTCCTACATCCCTCCAAGCTCTCTTCCTACTTTCATCTGGCAGCACATCTGTAAGTGTTCAATTCCTCCTCTTCCTTTGATAACTCTTCTTTTTATTTCATAATTGTGACAGTTACACATTCTGCAATAAGTGATTTGTATTTTCTACTAATATTTTTTTGTTTTTCCTTGTTGTTCCCCTGAGAAGGTGTGCCTTTGAAGGGGCTGGGGAATCTAAGAGATAGAATGGCTCTTCTGTTTTATTGGGGGAGGGGGGGAGTTAATGTTAGAAAATTTCTGGGCAGGGAATCTTAAAAACTCCTTGTCAGAAAACAATAGAAAATAAGGAGAGCATATGCACGTGTATAAACACACACAGAGAGAATTTTGGCAAAGCAGAACAGTATTTATAGACCACAAGCTGAATTTGTGCTTGAAGCTTATCGAAGTTTTCCTGCCCAAAACCATCCCATACCATCAGTCACTTTGATGTCACTCTAAACAACTGCCCCTAAAGTAAACTGTTCTGTTCATTATGACTTCGGTTGCTAGTGTACAAATTATCTTTTCTGGACACTGACTTTCAGAAGAGCTGATAGAGATGAGCCACTATAAAACCTGGAAGAAAAATCTCACTGGAATTTATTGGATTACTTATTAATAAAGTTGGAATTTTTTTTATCCATAAAATTAATTCTTCAGCAAATGATCATTAAACAAACATAATCAGGATCATAAACAATAATTTTCAACAACTCAGTATAAAGGAAAAATCTAATACAGACAGTTGTCCTTTTGGACAATTAAGTTTTAGAAAATTTAACGTAAAGAAAGCCAGTGCTTCTTTTGCTGTCTTTTCACGTGACAGTACATCTGAAAGAAAATCCAAGCTTTGCAGATTGACAGAAAGGAAAAATATTCAGCTGTTTTCACAAAAAATAAGGCAACAATTTTATTCACAGAGCAAAAACAAGCAATTACCATATTAAGAGTGAGACACTTTTAGCTCTTAATAAAAATTACACTTCAAAACATATGGGCTGATAGAAAAAAAAAGATCGAATTCCAATTGCTATAATGAAGTTTAATTAACTTGGCTCAGAACATGGAGAAGCATATGATGTACATGGAAGATGAGTGTCCTGTAATTCTAGCAGTGACACAAAAATTCAAATCACTGTGACGTTCATGTAGGAAACAAAGTACATCCCTCACTACTTAATGATTATACCAAATAGTTACATGGCTATTGAACACTGAAAGATGAGTGTGGCAATTAAGTACCACATATGTTTATAATGCTAAAACTCTATCATGGCAACCACAGTACATTTAATAGTTAAAATTATGTTAAAACAATGCAGATGGCACCATACTTTACATACTCCACCAAAGGCATGGTTTATACATACACTTGGGTTCATGCTTATGCTCTATGATTAATATCAAAGATAAAAATAAGCCTTCATACAGCATCTCTGATTAGTGAGAAAATATCCAAACACCAGGAGTCAATGAATTGCTACATTCAAAATCTGCTAAATATGTTCCTCTCTTTATTTATATTTATATTCAATATAAATATTTATATATATATATTCAATACTATTATTGACAAAATTCTGAGTCCCCAAATTATGTGAAACAGAACATATTACTGAGCACTAACATTTTTAAATTTTCTGTCATTTAAAGTACTTACCCCCATCAGCAAAGAAAATATCCATGTTCTGTAACTAAAGCAAGGATGCAGCCTCTTTGACAGCTGAAGGTCACTGGATTTGATATCGGGTATATAATTTCCATTCTCTTGTTTTCCTCGCTCCAAAGTTGGCATCCTGTCATAGCTGAATTCTTCTCTGTAACCTTCTTCCCTGGTCATAACACTCCACAAAGGCAATTAAATAATAATAATGGAAAACACGAATAAAGAGAACAAACATAATTAATTCCTTCACATACTCAGATCAGTGCTCAACTAGGTTTTTGTCTAATCAAGATAAAAAAAATAAAAGCAATATTTAGCTATTAGCTGTATTTACATTTCAAAATATGCAAGCTTCCTAACAACTTACTTGCATGTAATAAGTAAAGTACATCCTACAGCCACAGTTCATAATAATATAGTATAAATACCAACACAATAAAAGTTTGCATAGCTATGATACCCCAGACTTATTTCAAGATCTAAAAACCATTTTAGAGATGTTGAGTTTAGTTTAAGAGTACCTCTAAAACCAAAACTGCTTTCTTTTTTAACTCTAGAACAGAAAAGATAGTTATGTTTCAATATTAAGTTCCACTTGATTTTAACATCTTTTATCAGGTCTCTAAAATTACCAACTTCACCATGAGTCCAATGAACACACATATTCACAGTAACTGAGCTACAGCAAACTGTTTCTAACTCAGCCAGTATCAACCAATTCTCTTGTTCTCTTGGTCCTTTTTTGTTCACCTCACTGCTTGCCAATCTGTTCGAATACCTTCCGGAGTATCTCATACTAGAATTAAGTTACTGCAGATTTTTTAACAGTTAAAAAGCTTCATGCTTACCTTCCAGTGAAAAGTTAACTGTCAGTTTAAAACAGGCTTGTGAACACAGCTGCCTGTACACTTTGTGATATTCTCACCGTTCAGTGAGTCATACCAGCTTTGAAAAGTTCTCCCTTACACTTTGGCTTCCAACAACATCTATTCAGATATGGAACAAAAGCACAGCAAGAACTTCAGTTAAGCCAGGGAACAGGAAAATGCCTCCTGAATTTTAATTAACAGAACACACTAGAAAATGACTGTACTACATCTCATAGGGCTGCTTCCAAATCAGACCAACAAATTTTAAAAGTTTCAAGTCTCTTTTATTTGAGTACTACTCCTTACTTAGCATGTTAAATAAAAGATTCCTCAATTTACCGATTTAGCTATTATAATAGACAGCGATCACAATCTCCAACAATTTAGTTCATGTTTCAAAAGAGCAAAAGATACTTACAATGCAGTATCCTCCTAGAAAAAAACAGACAAAAATTCAAGTATTTGAGTGTCCCAACAAGTTGGGAGGTTCAAAAGTTAGAGGTTAGAAATCTCTCAAGATTATTATCTTTACTGTAGAACACTTCATCTTTTTCTACTAACCCTAGTCTTCTGGACTGTTCAGATAAACCCCATACACTGCAATGGTTCTGTCATTCATTCTTACAGAACACACATTCTAAATCTAGCAGGCAGCAGTGACATGCAATGGCCAGCGTAATTTGGATCCAGTCCTCCTGCTTATTAGGCAGTGAAAGGAAGAAAAAAAAAAAAAGGACGTTTTTATCTTGAAGATGTTGGCACCTGGACAGCTACAGCAATGACAGGGTCTTTTGTCTAAACTTTCAACACTCTTGTAACCAAGACACAATTAAATCTTCAGTATTCTGAAGGGCATCACCTTTAAAGTATGCTAGAAAAACTTCTGAACAGCACAACTTCTCAATTTGTAAAGACTGTAGATTCTGCTTTTCTCATAATGTCAGCCAATGCTGAAGTAATATTAAAAATCTACAGTTGTTTTAATAAAAGGGAAATTAATACACTATCCAGAGCAAGAGATACAGCTGTGAACTGTGTTAGAAAAGAGGGGGAAAAGAAACTGTACAGTCAAGCAAAACTCTCTTAAGTAACTCAGCACTTCTGTTCCTGTTTGTGGAAGAAACACGATGCAACTATTTCCATTACCTGTAACTTTCCAAAGACTATGGTTTAATGGAAAATGGGTAATGCTTTACCTGACAGATTTTTTAATGAATGCTAATGTACGCTAACACAAATTACTACAGATACAAAGCAGGATTGTATTTTATCCCTTTTGACCAATTCAGGAAGAAGGTCTTATTTCTATTTTATTTTACACAAAATTGGTGAGATATTCAGGTAGATACTTGATCTAATCTCTTTGAATAAAAAGAATTTTTACCATCCTCCACCATGGAAGAGAGCAGGGTTCAAATCCTAGAACATTTTGTTCACAGTTCCAAGGTTCAGCCAGTGTTGCATCTCCAAGTTCTCTCCTCAAGCGTGGCACTACAGTGTTTCCTCTGGTTATGGATAAATTCTTCCTGCCCCCTTTCCTGTGCACTTCTCAGTATTTTCCACTTCCTTTTTGCACAGAGGTTCATCACACAATTACTGTATCCTCTACACTTGGCATCAGCATCAACAAAAAACACTTAAGCTTCACAGTTCAGTTTCTACTTTAAAAATTTTCTGGGGCCCTTATTTTAGGTTCCCTTCATTTCATGTTTCTGATTCCATAAAAAGTCTCATTTTTTTGTATACGCAACAACGAGGCAAGATGTAGCAACCACAGTCCAAGTTGAAAGCCAAGGCTTTATAATGCTGGGTAAGGTACAAACGTGCTGTACAAAGAGATTTCTCCTAATTCTAGAGAATGCACAGGAAACCTACACAAAGACTGCAGGAAGCAGAACAATTCCAACAGAACAAGAGAGGCTTCTGAAAAGGATTTAAAAAGTAAGTGGTTTCATTCTAGGTTAGACCAAAAGATTTCAAGGCACAACAATCAAGTAGAATTATGAGAAGCTCTGAAGAACTATTTACTTCCTCCCCAGAAATGACCACTGCCTGAAGAAATTCGGTTGCCTGAAGCATCTACAGCCGACCCTTGATCGTTTGTGTTTGCAACTCAAACACCCCCACATTAACCAAAGAAGATGAAAAAGAGATTGACAATTATTAGTGAAGTGCCAAAGGACAGTATGACAAAAAGGTGCATAAACTTGTCATAGTCCTACTTTTGCTGTCAGCAATTAATAAAAAAGACAGTTTCCCTCACATTGAACACAGGCACACATCCATGTTCTCAAATCTAAACACAAAACAGCACCTGAAGCTAGGGTGGAATTTATGTTTACTGTCCTGCACAACTCTTCATTTTTTGAACTTATTAGCTACACTACATTTGTATTCTAGTCCATATTTAATTACACTATTTTAGCTCATTACCTGTATTCCTTGTTCAATATTTTCAGCTCTTTTAGAATCAGATCTTTAATGTATTTTGTTTCTCTGAAGCTGATTCCTCAGTCCTTGTTTCCTAGCTCATGTCTTGGGGTATGTACTAAATCAGGAGCAAAATGTAAGTCCAATAGCTTCAAATGGATATTCAATACTTGCTCCTCCAGTATAATACAAACTTTTTGGGATTTATACTTCACGTGAATCATCACCTCGAGTTTAAACAGATTTTACCAGTATGCAAACTGTCCATTGTATGCTGTTGAAATACTTCTAGTTTTATGTGTATCATAAACACATCATGGTAGAATTCTAAAGGACATCCAGACTGAATACTGGGTTTTTTCTGCTTAGTCCATTCCCTTGCACCCTAGAAGCACATCCTGAGAAGCCTATTATAAACTACAGAATCTTCAAATAAGACTTCATGGATGTGTAACTACTTCCTTTCTACAGAAAAATAATTTCTTCATCGGTCATATTTTTGACAACAGTCCCCTGGAATCTTAGTGAAAGAAAACACCTCTTCTTCCAGGCTGATGACACCAGAACGAGAGGGCACGGCCTCAAGCTACGCCAGGGGAGGTTTAATCTTAATGTTAAGAAGCGGTTTTTCACAGAGAGAGTGATTGCACATTGGAATGGACTGCCCAGGGAGGTGGTGGAGTCACCGTCCCTGGAGGTGTTTAAGAGAAGACTCGATGAGGAGCTTAGTGACATGGTCTAGCTCGGAGGTGTGGGGCTGGATGGTCCTGGGTCCCTTCCGGCTCGAAGTGG
The DNA here is from genome assembly GCA_013390025.1 of Pitta sordida. Lineage (NCBI taxonomy): Eukaryota > Metazoa > Chordata > Aves > Passeriformes > Pittidae > Pitta > Pitta sordida. Next base: position 10,959 of record WEKX01000153.1, on the reverse strand, counting down.
CCTGCTGGACTGTGAGGGAACTAGGTTGTGTTACGCTCTGGGATGTGCTTCCAGTCTCTGCACGGGTGTTAGATGGTGAGTTGGACTAGATGATCCTTGTGGGTCTCTTTCAACTCATAATATTCTGTGATTCTGTGAAAACAGGGCTTAAAGTCCTTTAAATCAATGTATCAAAAGGAAGCTATCACTACTCAGCACTTTTCTAAAAACACCACTGACTACAGACACACACATTTCTCCAAATAGCATCACCTCAGCTACTTCAGTGAGACATTGGAATCTGTGTGCAATTACAGAATCACAGAATATTCTGAGTTGGAAGGGACCCACAAGGATCATCGAGTCCAACTCTTAACACTGTCTCCCTGGCGGGAATTCAACCCGGGTCTCCCACACGCCAGGTGGGGACACTTACCACTGTACTAAAGTGGATCAATTACTGGCAACCAGAACTCAGTAAGTGTCCAACAATCTGAAATGCATCCCTCTTCTTTGCCTAAATGATGCTGAGCAAACCATACCAGCAGAAACTAAAAAGTTGCCAAAGACACCTGCCCCCTCAGTCACAGAATGCACTTGACTTTGACATCGGCCATGAAGTGGCTCCCCATAGACATATTCACAGTTCTGCTCAGCTTCCTGAAACTCACAGTCCTGTGTAGCAGTTCCTATTGAAGCTACCGGGATGCTGAACCCCTCAAGCGACCCAGCACTGTGCCATGTGCACACGCACTCTCTGCCACGCACTTCATCTCAGCGCACTGGGTGGGCTCTATGCCTGGCTTCCTCCCAGGGCCACACGAGGGCACCGAGAGCCCTCAGCCCAGGTCAGGACACGTCCTTACAGAGACCCTGGGCTAACTCTACGCGCACCATTTCCCAGAGCAGCAACCGCACACACAGCACCGCCCGCACACCTTGGCTTGCTGCTGTTCTGTGCTGACCACGTGTGACCCCACCCCTAACGAGCCCCACCACCCGGAACCCCACACAACGAGCCCCTCGCAGCCCCTCCCCCGCCCATGTCCGCGCGGCCCCGCCCTCCAGCCGCGGGAACGGTCGCCCCCGAGGCGCGTGCNGCCCGTGCCGCGCGTGCCCCTCGGGTCGCTGCGGGGGCCCCGTGTCCGCTCCGAGGGGCGCCCGGGGGCGCAGCTGCCTCCGTGAGGGCTCCTGAGGACTCCCTGTCCTTTCTAAGGCCCTCGGGGATGCTCTGCTTCCTTTCTAAGGCGCTCTCCTACCTCTGGAGGCGCGCAGATGACGAGGATCCGAGAGGGGCGACCCCAGGTAGGGGTTCCTGGGCCGGGTGTGCGTTTGTGGTGGTCCCATCGCTGAGGGCAGAGCCGTGTCCTAAAGAAAGAAAATTAGGTTAAAAGACATCGCTTCGGCAGCACAACATGTGGGAGTGTTCCCAGAAGTAGTTTTTCGTTGTTCCCTGGATAGGACAGGTTGCTGTGGCTGGGTGGAGTTCGGAAAGCTTGGAAGAGTGTTGTGGTGGAGGATTTGGGTTTTCCCTTGTTCCACTGTTATAATAAATAAACCTTCGTTTTACATGGGCTGTAGAATGGAGAGCTTTACATGTCCCTTCCAATTTGAGATATTCTATGATTTATATTTTAAATTTAGCTTAAAGTGTGTTATTTTTACAGTGTAGTTTGTATTTAACTAGCTTTATTAATTGGTAGAATCCCTGAGCTGCCATAAAACTTCAACACTTAGATGTGAAAATAATTAGTTAGCAGCCATTGTTATTTTTTCCTTGGCTTTTTTGCTAGATGGGAATGCACTTTTAGTAGCATTCGTAACTTGTTCCGTAGTTCTGTGAACAGGTGATTTGGGTTTATATTAACACTCTTCCTCTTGATACAGGTGATCGAAAACTGAAAACGGTACAAGGAGTAGTGACAAGACTTTGCCATGACTTTGGGATGATAAATGACATGGTAGTCTTCACAAAGGATGTTGTTCAAAAGAATACATTGCTGGCTGTTGGACAAGAAGTTACAGCCACTGTAGAAGAAGATGAAACATCGGGTGGCCTGAAGGCTATCAGGGTAAGACATGAAGATAAATATTAGTCTCACTTTCTGTATAAGTACCTTGAGGCTTTGCTTTGGAAGTTTCTATAGTTTTAGACTCATTAATTTTACAAAATAGGAGGAATTCTCAGCACTTCGCCTGATGAGGATAAGTTGTGGCTTGCGTTTTTTATTATTATTTTGTTCCAAATCCTTCAAAATTATGTTTCATACTGATTTTCTGAATATAGGTATTGATGTAGTGGATATGAAGCTATTGGTTGAGATAATTGTATCAGAATTTGTTTAGTCATAGCTGCTAGAGATCTGTGTGTAACTTTCCTGAATTTGAATGTCAATTTTATGTTACTGTTCTATAAATGGTTAAGAACATAAAAGCAGGGGCTGCAAGTTTACTCTTTTTGCACAGAAGTGAATAAGAATATGAATTTCCCCAAAGTAAAAATTGGCAGCTTAAATGTTGACACTTACAAAACCAGAGATTTTGGTACCTTTCTTGCTTGACATTTACTTCATTTGTAAATCTATTCCAAGCTTGATTATACCTTGCCACGAATTTTGAGGGGAGTTTTTCTTAGCAAATTCATTTAGTGTCAAAACCAGTGCAGTTTCATTGATTACAAAACCTTAAGGAAGACTGTTAATGGGGAGAGGGTATTATTTTGTCATCTCAAATAAAGCACACAAGGAAAGTAAAAGAGAAGTCTTGTTTCTAAAGTATTACCAGATCTACTGCTATCAAAAACCCAGTGTCTTGTTTGTCCTTTTTAATTTGAAATTACATGCTTAGATAAAAACTAAATATTATTTGTCCAGCAAGCAATTTTGGTGCTACGTATTTAATCAAATAGTACTCACAGAGTCAGAAAATTAATTGGTGCAAATCTTATTTTTCCTTCCCCATTTTTCTTCTGACAACTTTTGCCATACTGTTGAAATATTGTCATCGCTCCAAAATGCATAAACCTGGTAACTGAGAAACTACATAAGGATCTACAAAAGAACTAGAATGTTTTAGCAGTTATGGGAAGTTTTGCTGTATGTCCTAGATAATGACATTTTCAAAACTTCATCCTTTCAGTAGCATAGAGATTTATTCCTGTTTGTGACCCATAATCCTGCAGGCATCTCAGACTGTTGACAGTGTAGTTTGTGACTGGGTGAAAAGCTTAAAGCCAAGTTTATGCCCAAAGGTGACTGGACTCTATAGAAAGTCAAAGTCCAAGAGCAGTCCTGATTCAGTTAGCAAGAAGAAAAAGCTTATTTCTTCCAAATCTGTTCCAAGTACTTGGACAAAACAACTAAACTCATTTTGTATTTTAGGATGTCTTTAATTACTTTCCATGTAGTGGCACAAGTGTAAAATATTCTGAGGGTTTGATAACAACAGACATCATAGTCTTTCTGGAGGGCGGAGGGAAAGAACTAAGTCTCTTTGTAAACCTCTAGTCATAGGAGAAAATTTAGCTTCCCAGCAAGCATAATCATTAAATACTGTACCTAATGAAGGTTGGATGCCAGCGTTAACTCCTTTCAAATTGCTGAGATATTACTACTTAATTTGGTTTTTAACTGACCTAAAAAATACTTCAGTAGCAGACAGGAGTGCAAACTCTGCAGCCTGATCGCTGCCAACATGCATTTTGGGGGGGGGGCACCTGAAAGGTGCAATTTAAACTTGAGTGTGTTCATTACCTGCTTTAAGGAAGAATGTGACCAGCCTTGGGTGGCCTTCTGCTCCAGTGCACTGTTTGCAGCTACTGGCCGTGTGTTTTGGAAAGATCTTAGCTCAGAAGTCTGGATTTCAATTTAGTGGAGGTTGAACTCTGCACTGGGTGATTACAGGTTCTGCAGCAGGTGTTACCAGGCTGTACCAGGCAGTGGTGCTAGGAAGGCCTTATTGGTCTGGTATGAGGAACAACTTTACAGTTTTATTCTTAGAGAAAAATGAAGAAGTATCAAAAGAAAATGTATGTTGAGAAATTTTAAAGGGTTTCCATGTGTTAAAAAACATTTCCTTAGATCTACAAGTCACTTTGAAGTAGAACTCTGTCTATCAGTCACACGAAATGTGAATTTACTGGTCTTCCGAGGAAAGTGAAATTGGCTGTGCATGGTCTATCCATGTGAAGCCATAAAATCACTTAGGAGAAAAAATTTGATAGATATTCTTGATGAATGTGAAGATATGTCTGTCAGACTGGAGCAAAACATTGGGGTTTCTTTTACAGTGACTTTTCATGTCATCAAAAGAAATATCATGTAATAAAACAGTATTGACTAAACAATAAATAGTTATATGCAGTCTTAACTGCAGTGTTTGTAAAATCTGAAGTAGACATAGGCTGTTTATTACTATCTTAAATGGTAATATGCATTGTGTTCAACAAAATAAATCATATAAACATTGGGACTGTAGTATAGTTCAGATTGAACCAGACTGCAGTAAATTTATGTTTGAGCTGGGGATATGGAGAGTCTGAGAAGCAGCTCTAGGGGTTTATTCAAATTATTAAAGAGCAACTGAAGGTTAGTCAAGATTCCTGTATATATCTCTCTCTATATATATATATAATGTTTACAAATACCACCTGAAAAACATATTTTTTGCTTTCTGAGATTAGTGATCTTCTAGTTCCACTTGTGTACAGTCACATTGCTGGGGTGGTCCTCCTGTCAATAGGAAGAAAATTCTAAAGAAGACCTAAAGCGAGGAAAGCATGGGATTTTTTAAAAGAGAAGTTACTGTTTATTATTCATTGGTTTTGTGTACAAAAAGTAACAGCTACAATGAATAAAAAACTGCCTTATAAGGAGTTTTGTTTCCATAAACAATTGAAATCCTGATATTTTAGGAATATATGTTTAACATTTAATATCACCTGTTTAAATGTTGGGGTTATTTTTGTCTTAATAGATAGACACCATCCAGGATACACAAGGAGACTGGAGTTGTACTTCTCATGCCTCTGAACTAAACAAGAAAACATTAATTGGCAATATTACCTCTCTGTGTAAGGATGGTGGTTATATTAATCAGAATACTTACTTTGCAATGGAAGATGTCTGCGAAGGTGTGTAGTGGCTTTCTTGTTTCCTCTTTTATAATATTTTTGTGTGTTCAATAGAAATATTTTCTGATAAACTTGCAGTTGACATCCCAAATAAGTTCTTCGAGTGTATGCAGTGAAACACTCATACATGGCTGAAGAAAGCCACCTGTTCATTCTCCCTGAGTGTGACTTGTGTATAGCCAGGTAAGCGTAAGTTTCATGTCAACAGGTGTATTTTTGTACTATCCTCTCTCATGTATTTTGTCTTAACCTACGGGGAGAAGATCTGGGAATAGAAGTTGTCAGTGGATCTGAATAATGCATTGTCCTGGATTTACTGAACTTACACTAGTTCTGTAGGGGAGTATGTCAGTGTTATCCATAGTAATTAAACTTGAGAAACATTCCATTTTGTACAGATTTCAAGCCTTGTGAAGGTGACTGGGTGCAAGCCATGTACTTCATTAACTTGACAACATGGAAGAGTACAGCAGTTGCTGTAAGGCCTTTGAGATACAAGCAAGTAAACAAGGTAAACATTCTGCATGCTGTTTTTAGCAAGAGGAATCTTACATCAAGTAGCATTTCAGAGTTGGTTTAAGTTAGAAATATTGGTAGATCTTCTATAACACATCTTTAAAGCATAAAATATGTCAGTTCATATAGGGGATTGTTTCTCAAATGATAAAGCTTTTTGAAAAAGCATACACACTTTGGTTTGAATAGGAAAAGTAACTTCTTTACTATCAATTGTTGATTTGAATGCTTACTGTTGGTTATAAAGAAGATTCGTGGATTTTCAAACTTTTTAAGAAGTCATGACTGTGGAATTTACTGTGTTTAATTTATCCAAGTGTTTTAGTTTTGGCTTAAAACAACCATTGTCCCTTTTTTATTTAATGAAAGTATTTGTTCACTCTAGTAATGCATAGTTATGCAATAATTAGGTTTATAGTTTGTCATAACTGTATATATTAAATATTTGCATGTCAAGCATAAGAAAAATTTTCTTCTCCTGTGACCGCTAGTATTGAAGTATAAATCAAATAAGTTGGTATGTCTCAAGACAAGTATCCTGATTACATCAAATGTACATGTAAAGTGTACACTTAAGGGGAACCTAGTGATTATCCAAAATACAGTTAAACCCCCTCATTCGTGAGGAAGGGGACAGCCCAGGGGGTCTCGCAGAAAGCCAAACTCGCAAAGAAGTGCAGGTCGTTAATATGCACGCAGGCCACGCCCATTGCTCCACCCCCCGGCACTCCAGAGAGCTGCGGACCATTTTCTGCCTCTCCCCTCGGCCTGTCGACACAGGGAGGCAAAGGGAACCATTTCTGAGCCCCCTCTCACTCAGGAGACATCCCACCCCCGAGAATCTGTTGGCTTTTCTGGGCTGCTGCAGCCATGCTCCCACAACCCAAATCCCGCGCCGTGGCTCCCCCACCCCGACCCCGATGCGCATGCCCACGGCGTCCCAGCATGGCATCTCGGGCCACCGGGGCTGGGGGCTGCTGTGGGGCTGGGGGCTGCCGGCCTGCCAGGGGCTGCTGCGGGGCGCTAAATGCCAGGCTTAGCTGGAGAAACTGCACGCCCTCCCTGTGTGCCCTCCCTGGGAGAGCCAGCACTGCCCCTCAGCAAAGCAGAGGCACTGCACATGTGTGCTCTGGGGGATCTTGCAGACCCTGGAAGCTGGACTGTGAAAAAATTGCTTCGCAAATGGGCGGGGTCGTAAAGGAGAGATTGTGATGCAGTAGGGATTCACTGTACTTATCTCTTTACATTTCTAAATCTAAGGACAAGCATAGGTTAGAGCTCTAGGCTTACCTCTTATGAATAACCAAAACTTAAAATGCAGCTTTGTTAAAGTAGAAGAGCTGTTTCAGGGGGGAAGATATGCAATGCCAGTATGTCAGCTAAAGCAGATAATACCAAGTAACACTGAATACACACTATTACAGGTTCGCATTTCCAGCATCTGTGGAAGAACTGGGACAGTAGATGAGTCTATATTTTTCACTTTGGATTCACTGAGACTTCCTGATGGCTACTCCCCTCGTAGAAACGATGTAGTGAATGCGATTGTGGTGGAAAGCAGTCAGTCGTGTTACATTTGGAGAGCTCTCTGCTTGGTGCCAGTCAGCCAGGATGGGTAATATTCAGTATTTCATTCTCGTTAGAGTGATTAGAGATGTAGTGTGATTATGCAGCTTACATCTCATTGCAACTGTTAGGTGATAAATACTGTGAATTCTTTCCTAGTTGACTAGAAAACATGATGGATCATTGGAAAAATCAGTGTGGTGTGATTTGGCCCTTGCTTTTTATTTCCTCCCCCACACTTACTAGAGAAGCAAAGCTGTTGCTCAAGGATATTGCTGGGCGGGGCAGTTTTGCATGGCTTTACTAGAAAAATGCCAGGGTCCTGCTCTTGTCTGGTTTCCTTTAATCCATGCCCTTCTAGTAGGGACTTTACTTTTTGAAAACTATTCTCAGCAAGACTGATATAAAATGGATGTTTCTTTGCTTAAGTTACGGTGATTGTTCAGATGTTCGTCCTAAATGGAACAGGTGAATGATCTGAATAGTAGAAATTCATGGGGTTTGCAAGTATCAGATTGAGGGGTTCTCCAGGCACTTCAGATGGTATATGTGATGTGAGGAGGATCAGAAAACACTGCAGAGAGTTTGGAAAAATGAGATGGTGTTTTGTAGGGAGAAGCAGTAAAACTTGGTGAAATAACTACACAAATGTAGGATGGTGTAGGACCCTGGCTGGATGCCAGAGATTCACCACAACCTCTCCTGGAGGAGAAAAACTGGAAAATAAAACTGGTCACAGGCGAAAAAGCAAGGCAAACTGCAAGTAAAGAATATAAAGGATTTATTTACTAACTAACAAGATCAGAACTGCGAAGGAAGCATCATTTAAAAGGCAACCTTTTCACCCCACCCCTCCTTCTCTTACAACAGATGTCATATTCCCTTTTTTCACCAGGAGACAAAGGGGGAACAGGGATAGGGGTAAAACCAGGCTTGTTGGTATTTCTGACCAGATCCAGGGTAGGAACCATCTCTCTGCCCTTTCATAAAGTTTTCTCTCTCTCTCTCTCTCTCTCTCTCTCTCTCTCTCACAAAAGGAAAAGTCCTTCATGACCTTTCCCAAGTGAGATCTTGACATGGGGACGACAGTTCTTCCGAAATTCTCTGTTGTCCGAGAGTCACAGCCATGATGCAGCTTTTAAGTACTGGCTTTTTTTGCTGCATCATAATGAGCCCATCTCAAAGTACATTGTTCAGATCCTACCACAATGGACAAAAAGTCTGTCCAAAGCATCTCTGCTGAGCGCACAGCTCCAGGCTAGTGTTTCTGCACTCTGAAAAACATCTGCAGTCTTCTTTTTTTCAGCTTGATCTCCATCTTCAGTTGTGGCTTAGATGGATTCTGCATCACTGTTCCTCTCTCTCTATTCCATAGGCTTACACCATGGTCCGTCCAATTTCACAAGCAGCAGCGGAATGCCTGGAAGAGCATTCCTACCCCTTCTCTAGTAGGCCTGGGGGGGTCTTGATACCTATCAGCCTCTCCATGCAGGTTCTGAACCGGCGCTGTACATCTTGCTACTAAGTTAGGTTTTTTTCTTCTCTCCCAAATGTGATTATTCACAGAGGCATCCCTATCTCTGTAACCTTGAATGCCATGGCAGCGACTGAGGCCCAGACAAGAGCTGAACTGTTAACCCCCTCACTGCCAGAGCAGCAAAAACCCTAAACCAGGACAGATGGGCAAGTAATCAGTAGCAGTTCTGCAGCAAAGATCTGGAGTTTGACTTGTAAATTTAAGTGTCTGTCCTGTGAAAACCAGAGATACCACCAAAATAAATAGGGATATTACCTGTAAAATCTAACACTTTCCCTGCTAAGATCTTGATAAGATTACAGAGTCTCATTCTGCAGGCCAAAAATAAATTGTCAACCAATTGGGAAGTCTGAAGGAGAGAGTAAAAGTACGTCATGATGTCTTTCAAACAGTCTTTGGGAGATCTCCAGGAAATATAACTAAGGGCAGCACATATGTCTTCAAAGGATCTACAAGGAATGGAATATGATGTTTCCACTGGAAATACTGGATACAATAGATGTAAATTGTGCCTAGATGAAATCTGAGGTGTTTACATCATTTTGCAAAACAGTAAAAACTGTTCACATATTTTTTTCAGTTTGATATCTTTTTAATGATGGATTTTATACAGATAATTATAACAAAAGTAGATCTTAGGGTTGATTTCTTAGGCTTAGTGTACATCCTACCATATCAAAAAACTGAGGCAGCTTAAGCTGCAGTGGGAGACGTCTAGTGGGCTTGGCTGTAAATTGGTGTTGCTCATGAAGAGCAGCTGCAACATTTTCTACTTCAGTATGTTAAGAGAGGAATACTGAAGGTGTTTAAATACTGGCAAGATTATTGAAATATTTCTTAGTTACTTTGTCACTTCGTCTGAATGAATAGTTTCTTAATTGTAGAGTAGAAATGATGTTAAAAACATTGTTTCTTCAGATAGAAGGCACAGAGACGTTAGAGCCGTGGTCAGTGCTTCAGACAGGGAAGAGTATGTCACTGGTGTCATGGGAATTTTTCATCGGTATTCAAGGGTGCTGTTTGATTTTCAGGTGTTTTTTAAATTTCTTCTTCAGTTTGCTGCTTTCAAATTGGAGTAATGAGCAGCAGACTCAAGTGCTTGGGTTAAAACACTAGTAGTCTAGTTATTTTTTCTCTTAAGCTCCAGTGCTAAGCATGACTCTTGCTGAGGAGCTGCTCTTTTTTGTGTCTCTGTTCAACTCCCAAAATCACAGTATCACACAGTATCACAGTATAGATAAGGCTGGAAAGGACCTTGAAGATCATCTAGTCCAACCTATAATCCAACTAACCTATCCTTTACATCTAGATCATATCACTCAGCACCTCATCCAGCCTCCCCTTGAACACCTCCAGGGTTGGTGACTCAACCACCTCTGCAGGCAACCCATTCCACATCCGAATCACTCTTTCAGTAAAAAACCTTTTCCTAATATCAAGCCTGAACTTTCCCTGCTGAAGCTTAAGACTATGACCTCTCATCCTGTCCCCAGAGACCAAGGAGAAAAGACCAACCCCTGCCTGGCTACAACCTCCTTTTAGATAGGTATAGATAGTAATAAGGTCACCCCTGAGCCTCCTCTTTTTTAGGCTACACAGACCCAGCTCCTTCAACCTCTCCTCATAGGGCTTATCTTAAACCCCTTTACCATCCTAGTTGCCCTTCTCTGAACTTGTTCCAGCACCTCGACA
>WEKX01000148.1:46316-61919 GCA_013390025.1 Pitta sordida | reverse complement strand
GATGATGTACTTGGTGGCATGACCTAGATATTAGGGTAGTGCGTAATTGGTAGGATGGTGTGTTGGTAGCAGGATGGCAACAGGTTAGGTAACAGGTTAGGTCAAGTTAGGTAATAGGTGATAGGTTGGACTTGATAACCTCTGTTGTCTTTTCCAACCTTACTTATGCTGTGATTCTGTGACTTTCTAGGCTCTTATCTCTCTTGCAGGATAGAAACTAAAATCTGGTACAGAGGCAGCAGAAGACAACAGACAACTGGGTTGCTGTCAGGTGGGCTGCCCACATGTTCCCCTTATCACATAAACTACCCTTAAAACAACAGCTGGGAAAGTGGTAATGTGACTTCCTATCGTGCAGATTACAGAATCACACAGAATCACAGAATATTCTGTATTGGAAGGGATCCACAAGGATCATCGAACCCACTTGCAATCTGAGAATCTGTTTGCCCAAAAGCTGACAGGCCTGGGAGGGAAGATGTCAATGATTGACTAAACGGCAAACAGTAGAATTACCAAGGAAGTGAACTTAAAAAGAAATACAAAAAGACAATGGCAGTTAGAATAGCTCTGCTGCCATTGCAATCTCTGCCTAGGTCTAGCAGAGAATGTTCACCATTCAGGGCACTGGCAATGCAGAACTGCAACACAAGACCTGCAACTTGTGTATGCACTCATGGAAGCTGTCTCACCAGTGGATGCACTGATATGGGTGCAGGCAAAGGCAGAGCATGCAGACATCTTTCTAAATTGTCAAATTCACACTTCTGAACTTTAGTTATAAAAGACTGTTCAAAAGTTTAAAGGGGTTTCTTACAATTCTATGTATGTACAGCACTGTGGTTTATTTTCTGTATTGTGGATATTGATCTTGAATATAGGGTTCATTGATTGTTTGTTAATTATATGTTATTAAAAAATTAATAAAGAACTTGGAACCAGATTTGACATAACGACCATCAACTGAGCCATTTTTCTCGCCAACATTGTTATAGACTTCATGGTCAAAGAAGGTGTCTTTGAACAAGCTCCAAACATTCGGCAGAGAAGAAACATTCAGGAGTCAGAAAAGAGTACACATTCTACAACCAAATATTAAGCACTTTTTCAACAGTGGACTGAACAGTGATAAGAGAGTAAAAGTTGTTAAAATCAGGATATTGCAATAGAAGTGGCAACTATGACCATATATTGACATATACACCATGACTGGGTCAGAAGGTGACTATAGTCTTGACCATACAGATATAGTCCCTTAAAGAAGGTGAAAGCTCTAACAGTTAAACAGGATTCAGATTTGACCAGTTGATTGAGGTATGTCAATTCGGAATAATTGTTCTTTGAAGAAATCCAAGCAACAGGAAAATGCTTTTCACAGAATCACAGAATATTATGAGTTGGAAGGGACCCACAAGGATCATCTAGTCCAACTCACCATCTAACACCCGTACAGAGACCGAAAGCACATCCCAGAGCGGTAACACAAACCTAGTTCCCTCACAGTCTAGCAGGCCACTTTTATAATAAGAACATCTGTTTTGCTAACCATAAGGATGTAGTTTCCTCAGTACCTCACAATAAAAGACTTACATGATAAAGGTTGATTGTATAACACAAACAGCACATATTCTGAATAATACTATTCTCTGCACACCCCATTTTGCAAAACCTTAACAAGGTGATTTCTGTAACATGTCACTGCAGAGTGTTGGCAAATGTAGTTTAACACATAATACTGGGCCAATTCATACCAGCTAGGTATCCCAGGTTCCTTTTTTTTGATACGCATCCTGAGGATGATTTAGATCTTGGCTGAACAGAGTTACATTCTGTAATTCCTTTCCCCTAATTATAAACAAAGATTCAGCTATGAGGCTCAAAACCAATGTGCCTTAGGCCTGCATCAAAGTGCATAGAAGAAGAGTGAGTTCTTTGTTTCTAGTTTATCTTTTTAAAAATTAGTATATTGGACTGGCTGTTTCATAAAAGACAAGTTTTTTATCAGCAAAGTTATAGATAAATAAATCAGGAATGCATTTCTAACCCTGTACAACTGGATTTGAAAAATGCCCATTCACTTGTAAAAAGTGTATTTTTTGCGCCATTTTAAAATGCACATTTTATTAGCTAAACAGACATTACTGAATATGCATCTGTTAATTCAGTTGCTAAGATCAGTACCGTTGCACTTACTTTAATGCGCAAATCCCAGATTCTTGTTTAGCTAAACATTCATCTGTCTGGAAGACTGAATTTATGTGGGCGCTAATTTGTAAGGGAAAATGAAAGCACTATACAAGAAAAACACACACTTCTTCTATATAAGCCAAATTATTTTTGAATTTATCAACATGACTGATTACTTATGTATGACAATTACTATGTTTTAAAATACAGTGATTTTATAGCTACTTATACTGAAGTCCTAAGAATTATTAATATATTGTTTTTATACTTAAGATTTATACAGAGAAAAAGAAATTATATTGATAGAATTTATAAAAGTACAAAAATAATCAAGACAAAACTTTGGGTTTAAAATTAAGTAATTCTTCATACCCAATTGAATTATTACACTTTTGCTGTGTACACAAACAAGTTTGTTGAACAAATTATGATCTACACATGGGAGTTTTAATAATGCTGATGACTTGGTATAAACTCATTGGGATATGTTCATTTTTCTTTCTAACAAAAGGAAAATAAAAATACGTAAGAAAACCAATATTTAAAACTCTCTTACTCTTCTATTACTTACATACATATTCCATAGGAAAAGCAAAGACAGCGGTAGTTTGAGCCTGGTTCCTAATAATCACATCTAATTATCACACAAACCCTTACATTTTCTGTATCACATTATTTGTGAAATTGGTTTATTTGGTTGGGAGTTACACTACCTCCATCTATGCTATGGACTTTACTTAGCTGTTATAAACAGAGAAGTGGACAATACTAGCCCCTTGGAGTTGCCCAACTACAACGCTGGGGGGGGCCACCTCACAACAGGAAAAAACACTTTTCTGCTTGGCTGAGGACATAGGTGTGGGGGACCCGCCTGCACCACTGTCTTGGTGTCTCTCCGGATGGGTAGACCCGGTCTCTCCACACTACCCTGAGAAAGTCTCGGACACAACGTCTAACCTAAGAGTGTGTAAATCTTTAATAACTGCACAAAGCCTCCTCGCTCAGAGCCTAGCCGAGGGGAGCCGAACCAAGGAGAGTGGGGCAGCCAGCCGTGCGGAGCCGAGTCAAGCTGCTGTGGGAGTGCAATGTGCCCGGCTCGGGTCTGCCGCAGCCAGCCGGGGCGGGCACTGATTTGGCTCACTGCCACACCGCCACAGCACTTTTTTAACTGAAAATTAATGTGCTCACTACAAAATTCCTTTAGTAGCCATGGAAATTCGGCCCTTGAAAAGAATACACATATAGAATTTTTATAGGTTTCTACTTCTCAGTTATATTGTAAACTGTTCTTCAAATTTCTATAAAGGTGTACATATGCAACCCTTGGCATGACTGGAAGCTTCGCTATTAACTACAGTGGAAGTTGAACTAGGTTTTCATCTGGTGGTTTTATAGACTTTCCACTTTTATAACATGAAAACTAGTGATTCAGATTTTTCAGCTAAACTGCCTGTTCTTCTACTTTTATTCCAACACTTTGGATCAAAGATTCTGTTTCTACAAAGAATTATATATCATTAGCCTGTAAAATATTTAAGATTTTAATAAACATTTTATCATATTGATAATTGAAATGAGATAGTAAGTAATTTGATTTATCAAACAAATAAGAAAGAATGAAAGACTGTTCTCTGTAGCTACAGTGTAAGAAGAAAAGCTTAATGCTGCTTTACAATATTACTTCCAATCTCTTCAGCTCCTTCCCAGCAATATCTGTGGGTTTCCTATGAGCAATATTACTCACGGGACATAGCAAACTGATTTTCACAGAACTGTATACACTCTCTGGGACTTCAACCCAGCTGGAAACCTTTCTGAGTCTGTGTATGGCAGAGAATTCTGTACAAGGATTACAGTCAGCCCTCTTCCACTTTGCGCTTCCCATATTGTGGCTTCACTACTGCGTGGCATTATTTTTCCATGATTGGGGATGTCCATTTCGCAACTGCGCCTGTGCGAACTGACAGTCATGAATATTCAAATTAGACAGTCATGAATATTCAAATCAGAAGGCCCTCCAGAGCGACCTTGACAGACTGGAGAGATGGGCAGGCTCCAACAGTATGAGGTTTAACAAAACTAAGTGCCGGGTTCTTCACTTCGGCCATAACAACCCCATGCACTGCTACCGGCTGGGGGAGGAGTGGCTCGAGACTAGTGAAGTGGAGAGAGACTTAGGTGTACTGATTGATAGGAAACTCAATATGAGCCAGCAGTGTGCCCAGGTGGCTAAGAAGGCCAATGGCATCCTGGCCTGCATCAGGAACAGTGTGGTCAGTCGGTCCAGGGAGGTTGTCCTCCCCCTGTACACAGCGTTGGTCAGACCCCATCTTGAGTACTGCGTGCAGTTCTGGGCTCCCCAGTTTAAAAGGGATGTTGAGCTGCTTGAGAGGGTGCAGAGAAGGGCAACGAGGATGGTGAAGGGACTGGAGGGCAGGCCCTATGAGGAGCGACTACAGGAACTGGGACTGTTCAGTCTGGAGAAGAGGAGGCTCAGAGGGGACCTCATTGCTGTTTACAGCTACCTGCGGGGAGGTTGCAGCCAGATGGGTGTAGACCTCTTCTTCCAGGCTGACGACACCAGAACGAGAGGGCACAGCCTCAAGCTACGCCAGGGGAGGTTTAATCTTAACGTTAGGAAGCGGTTTTTCACAGAGAGAGTAATTACATATTGGAATGGGCTGCCCAGGGAGGTGGTGGAGTCGCCATCCCTGGAAGTGTTTAAGAGAAGACTGGACGAGGAGCTTAGTGACATGGTCTAGCTGGTCTAGCTGGGGGGTGTAGGGCTGGATGACCCTGGGCCCCTTCCGGCTCGGAGTGGCCTGCTAGATTGTGCGGCATCTAGGTTGGTATTATGCTCTGGGATGTGCTCTTGGTCGCTGTACGGGTATTAGATGGTGAGTTGGACTAGATGATCCTTGTGGGTCCCTTCCAACTCATAATTTTCTGTGATTCTGTGATTCTGTGATCAACCCCCATGCCACGCCGCACAGACCACAGGCGCACTGCTCTGCCCATGTTGCACCTGCCCCGCTGTGTTCTGAGCGAGACAGCTGCAGCAACTTTGCTGGCACTGTACCCCCACCACGCCCGGCCTGCCCCGCCCCAGTCTGACTGAGGCGGCTGTGGCACGTCTCCCCAGTTCTGCGCCTGCTCCAGTCTGAGCAAGGGTAGCCGAAACAGCGCCAGAGTATGGGGGAGCGGCCACAAAGTTGCAGCAGGGAATGAAGCAGAGATAGCCCCCATCCCACCTGGCCAGTCCCCAGGGGGACAGTGGCACCACTGCTTTTTAAGTTTTTTTTCCTCTTAAGTTTTCGTTCTGCTCCGTTTCTCCTCGGTGCAGTTAACAAGTTAAAATATTACAGTATACAAACTGTATGTATACCTTTCTTGTCTTTTCTTAACACATGTTAACTAAGACAAGTACCCTGGTTAACATTCAAATCTACAAGCTGTGTTGGCTGCTTTGTTGCTGAGTTACATCGCTATAGTAAAACTGCTGCCGAGAGTATGCTGGCCGAGCAAGTCCCTCTCTCACTATACAGCCTCCAGGTCCGCACTACACACAGTCCCATTCAGTTATTTAATTTTGGAGTAGAAATTGGAACTGTTCCCACCAATTTTAAAGCAAGTAAACAAGAATAACTCACCAGTTAAAGGTCGTTTCTTTTTGTGTTATGTCTCCCTTGAATAGAGAATGTAACATTTACAGGAAACTATAGCTGCACAAATAGCACCAGAGGAACCAATTGAAGGATCTTTCTACAGAAAAATATTAGATCAATGTTTTTCTTATCTTATTGCTTATCTCTTTCTGATGTTTCTGAATTAAAGAATTTTTAAGAGAAGTTACATAGTATCATATGAAAAAGAAAATGACATCCCTTTGGATGCATGCGTCTGAAGATCAAATACTGCTTTTGGTACATCAGCAAGATTCTGATTTATGCTCCTGGAAATTAAAGTTTCTCTCAACTCAGGAAAAAAAAAAAAAGCGCCAATTCAATCATGTTTGATTCATTTCAATCACTCAATCATCTTTTCTTATGAAGATAAAAAAATACCTAACTTCCAACTTTTTCAAGAACTTTCATATCCAGAGTACTGTCCCCAGTTTTGGGCAGCTCTGTACAGGAAGACAGTGACTAACTAGAGGGAATACAAATGAAGTAACTGAGATGGTGGGGCTGGAGCACTTGCCCTTTAAGGAGAGTCGGAGGGGGGTTGAACTTGTTCGGCCTGCAGCAGATATGTCCTTAAGGAGACCTAGTGGCAGACTACAATGCTATGGGGAAGACATATAGCCAATCTCTTCAAAGCAACATAAACTGTAAAGATCAGAGGCAAGAAAAAATAAATTGACAGGAGAGAGTTTCATCTAAGTATAAGGAGAAGCTTTTTTACCATAAAAACAGACAGACAGTGATACAACCTGAGAGAGATTGTAGAGTTTCTGTCCTTGGATGATTTCAAGACCAAACTGGATGAAGACATAAGCAGCTTGGTCTGATGACCTGCCAAGAGAAGGACATTCAACTGGAGGCTCCCCAGAGTCCTATTTTATCTGAACACTATGATTTTATGAACATTTTACTTTATACAGAGCTAATTCAGTTCACTAGATTTGGTAGTTCACAAGTTCAAAGGTTATTCCAAGTTGGAAGGGACCCACAAGGATCATCTAGTCCAACTCCCAAGTGAGCACCCACCCAGGGATCAAACCCACAAACCTGGAGCCATGGGCACCACACTCCATCTAGCTGAGCCTCCCATTGTCTTAACCAGGTCACTGAGTTCCTCATCCAGTCTTTTTTTAAACATACCCAGGAATGACTTCACCACCTCCCTGGGCAGACCATTCCACAAAGGGATCACTCACTCTTTGAAAAAGCTCTTCCTAACATCCAGTCTAAACCTCCCCATGCATAGTTTAAGAGCATGTCCTCTTGTTCTGGTGTCGTCAGCCTGAAAGAAGAGATACACACCCACCTGACTGCAACCTACCTTCAGGTAGTTATAAACAGAAATGAGGTCACCTCGGAGTCTACTTTTCTCCAGGCTGAACAGTCCCAGTTCTTGCAGTTGCTCCCTAGAGGACTTGTCTTCCAGTCCTTTCACCATCCTTGTCACCCTTCTCTAGACCCTCTCAAGCAGCTCAACATTGTTCTTAAATTGAGGAGCCCAGAACTGGAAACAGTACTCAAGATGTGGCCAAGTATAGCAGAATAAGAACTTCCCTAGTCTTACTGGCCGCATTGTTCCTGATACAGGCCAAGATGCAATTGACCCTCGTAGCCACCTGGGCACACTGCTGGCTCATATTGAGTTTTCTGTCAGCCATTATGCCTAAATCCCTCTCCATTTCACCACTCTCGAGCCACTCATCCCCCAGCTGATAGCGATGCATGGGCTTGTTATGTCCAATGTGAAGAACCCAGTCTTTAGACTTGTTAAGTCTCATGGTAACAGGATCTGCCCATTTCTCTAGCCTGACAAGGTCCCTCTGGGAGTTCAACATTTGCCCACAGCTTGCTATCGTCTGCAAACCTACTAATGCTGGACTCAATTCCCCCATCCATATCATCAATAAAGATATTGAACAGTTCCAGGTCAAGCACTGATCCCTGTGGGACTCCACTTGTGACCAGACGCCAGCTAGATGTGACACCATTCACCAACACTGTCTGAGCTTGTCCATCCAACCATTTACTAAGCCAGCATAGGATGTTTCTATCCAATTCATGCTCTGAAAGTTTCTTCTGAAGCTTACCATAAGAAACAGTGTAAAAGGCTTTGTTAAGATCCAAATACACAACATCCACGGCCTTTGTATTGCTGACCAGTTGAGTCACTAGTTCATAAAAGGAGATCAGACTGGTCAGGCAAGATCTACCTCTCCTAAATCCATGTTGACTAGGTCCAATGTCGTAGTTATTTTGCAGGTGCTGCATAATAGATTTCAGGATTATCAGTTCCATAGCTTTACCCGGGACCGAGGTCAGGCTGACAGTTCTATAATTACCCAGATCATCTTTCCTGCCCTTCTTGTGAATGGGTGTCACATTAACCAATTTCCAGTCTTCCGGTACATCATTGGTGAGCCAGGACTGTTGGTAAATGATAGAGACCGTCTTAGCGAGTTAATTTGCTGGCTCTTTCATGACCCTAGGATGGATTTCATCTGGTCACATGGATTTATGAGGATCCAAGCCACTCAGCAAGTCTCTAACTACCTCCTCCTGGATTACAGGGTGATTATACTGCATCCCTACCNTCTTTACTTTCACTCTTTCGTCTATCGCGCTGATATTTTATGGGCACTTAATAAAGTCTCACTGTTTGATCAAAGCTAAACCCTCTCTTGGAATTTTGTTTTGCACTCTGAGATCCTGTAAACGAACCATCATGCGTCTAGCGTAGCTGACTGGACTGTGACACCTCATCTCTAGATACTATATTCCCCTCTTTATCCAGTAAGGAGTGTAGGTTGTTGCAGCCTCTCTTTTTGCTGTTGAGTATTTATAAAAACATTTCTTGTTGTCCTTTACTGAAACAGCTAGTTTGAGTTCCATCTGGGCTTTTGCCTCTCTAATTTTTCTCCTGCATGACTTGACAACTTCCTTAAACACACCCTGACTTACCTCTTCTTTTTTCCAAAGGCCGTACATCCTTTTTTCCCCCCCTCGTTCTTTCAGGAGCTCTTTGCTTATCCAGACTGGTCTTCTACCTCTCCAACTTCTCTTTTGGCACAGTACCCTCATAATTAGATCTTTAAATAGTCCAAAGTCTGCCCTCCAGAAGTCCAGCATGGAGGTTTGGTTCGTTCCCTTTCTCGTCACACTGTTAATTGACAACTCTATTATCTCATGGTCAGTGGAACTCAGGTTTCCTCCAACTACAACATCGCCAACCAGCTCTGCCCTATTTGTAAACAGTAGATTGAGCACAGCCTCGCCCCTGGTAGGCTCACTCACCTGCTGCATTAAGAAACAATCATCAACTGTCTCTAGGAACCTTCTGGACTGCCTCCTCTCTGTTGTGTTAGGTTCCCAGCAGATATCAGGCAGATTGACGTTTATCTCATGTGACAGAAAATTCCAGCAAACATGGGCTGCAAGAAATTATTTTACAGTTTCACAATAAATAAGTATGAAGTCTATACTTTCAAAAAGCTCCAACATATTCCCCTTAAAAGACATGAAAACCAAGGTAAAAGTCAATTATGTGTGTCTGCCAAATTCATTAACATTAACTAATGAGACTATTGACTTCTAAAATTGCTTGTGTCATGTGGTAATGGCAAACTTGATAAGACAGTACTTGCAAGATGCCATTAAATATTTTATATTCATTTAATTTGCAGTTATCAAATATTAGATTAAGACAATAACAATGTTCATATGAATTTGAAAGAATTCGTTACAAATCTTTTTTTTTTTAGAACCCCCCTTGCATATGTGAATAAAATGATGAAAATAACTTTCAGTCTGAGGAGTTTAAACTGGGAAAATACTTCTGCTATAAGGAACAAATAACAATAATTAGTACAATGACAAAAAATAATAGCGAGCTTTGACATCCTGTCAAACTCAAAAGCCGGACTTGAGGATCTCAGAAGTCTTTTCCAATCTAGTTGATTCTGTGATTGTGTAAAAGCAGAAGTAATTTTTTCCCCCACAAAACTGCTGATAAAGGAGATATGATGCATATTAGGGAAGTTCAATGCTTATTATCAGAGTGTCTCATTTATACTATATAATGCCTTAGTTTTTGTGCGAGGCTATAGTTTTTCTGCTATTTTTTAAGCATTTCCGTAGAGGGAAATATATCTCATTTGCTCACTTCTCTACAACATGTCTCTTCAACATTTAAGATATGAATATGAATATGAATTCAGGTTTGAAAACATGAGACAAAATCAATGTGTATTGACAGTCTCCTCATCTCTGCGTCTAGTCATGTGTAAGGCAGATTGGTAAAAGTATCTTTATTACATTTCAAGTCTAGGGAGATAAAATAACAATTATAAACATATGGTTTTCAAATACTTTTGAAACCTTGAAATGTACATGAATGTAACGGAAAAACAGAATCACGCACGGTATGAAGTTAATTATTTTGAAACATGCCTGTATAAACTATCCAATGAAAATCCTACACCAGACTTTACCTCTCTCAATGGTTTTTATTATCAATTTTAATTCATTAGTTTTCTGAGTTTCCTGCATTGAGAATAATCATGACAAATACGGGCATCTTCCAAAATTGCCTCTAATTTGGGGATTTCCACAGATGGCTAACACTCAAATATCTGGATTCCTGATAGGATGGTTGTAGTTATATAATATCTAGACAGGTAAGATAAGTTGTCTTTAATGTCCCAATGCTTGTTGCTTTGAATATTTGCATTCACTCCTCACAAAGTACCTGGGGCTAACCATGTAACTTTCTCCTGCTCATTTCTTAGGAAAGGATGCGTGATATCTGCTGCAAACTCCATCTGTCTGTATCCATCCCCAATGTGAATGAGTGGCTGCCTTGTAGCTAATCTCAGTCTGGCTGCTAGGAGACAGCAATGCAATGGGCACAGTCAGGTTTAAGACTGGACTTCCATATTCACTATGTGGTAATGATAATTATTTTGGGTTTCATGGAAATTTTAGGGCTTTTTTTAACAAACAGTGAAGCCTTCTTGGACCTCAATGGCTTTGACAATCTTGACTCATTGCTACTTTCATGATAAACATAATGCCTCCCCAAATCAGAACAGAAGTGGGGGTAAGGCCCTGCTCCACGTAGTTTTGCAATAGTTAATCTTTTAGCAGTGAAAAGTGGCACCCTCAGTGGAGTGACTCTGCATGAAATTCACTCCTGTTCAGACTGTACAAGTGCAGGCATCTTACCTACTTCAAAAATTAAGGTGTGCTTTGTGGCTTAGTGTGACTGCAAAATCAGTCTGGTAGCAAGCTGACACAGAAAATGGAAGTTTTACTGCTTTGAAACTTCCTCCACATCAGTATATTTGTTTAGCCACAAATAAAAGGAAATGAAACAAGACAAACCAGGATCTTTTCCACTGGATCAATCAATTGTGCACTGACTGCACAATCTGTAGATGTGTTACAGGGAAGAGAAGGAAGTAAGGAAAGAACTGAACCACATGTTTTGCTGTGATATGTCATTGATTAGTCTTTATTGTAGTGACAGACTGAGCCAAAGTAACTATCTCAAGGTATTTTTTTATCTTCTTTAGATAACATTGAGATGTTTAAAAAAATGGTTTCTTGTAGGGAGACAGATTTATTGCAGATCTGAAACCTGAATGCATGCAAATAGTTAAAGCAGTAATTTTTTTCCCCCTATTCTGCTGTAACAGAAAGCAATGAAACACTGTGTTATACATTAGATTCCACAACACATTAGAAGCATGTAGGCTATACATTAGATCCTTAGTAGTTTGTAGAAAAATGTAAACACAGATGTTGCAATCCACCAAATTATGCACTCAGTATTACTGTAAGACCTCACTGCATTGCAACACCTCCATTGCGACCTCACTGATTTGCAAGAAATTTTTCTCACAAATCTGCCTCAGTGATTTGCGGAGCTTCCCAGCCGACACACGCACAGTGCCTCTGCTTCACCAAGGGGCAGTGCCAGGACTCCCAGAGGGGTGGGACTGGCCTTGCCCCACAGAGAGGGCTCATGGTACTCTTGCTCCTGTGATGATTATGGTCTCACAGTGACGTGCCCCAGTCCCTGCCCTGCTTCTCTGTGTCTCCATGCTCGGTCCCTACAGTGGAAGCCTCAAGCCACGGTATGTTCCAGGAGGCTGCTGAGACCCAGCATAGCACCGCCACAAGCCATGCAGTCCCCTGTTACTCTAAGCCCAGCCAGGGGACTGACACCCGCCAGGTGTGTGTTACTGTTTCCATGGCTACAGGCAGGGAAGGTGATGCAGTCTGTGCCCGGAGACTGTGCGCTGGCACATCTGGTAATGACTTAGCCCCAGTGAAAGTGCCCCACAAAAGTGGGGCTGGGCTGGCTGCAGCGGCGGTGGGGCAAGTGTTGTGTGCTGGGATGGGGTAGCAGCAGGACGTGCCTACAAGTTAAGGTTTCCTAGGCATCAAGAGTGCCGACCTGAGCCTGGGAACACCCCTCCCCAACCACAGCCCTGGAGCTCCCCCACCGCGGAGGCAGTAGAAGCATGCGTGGTGGCAGCAGCCCAGCAGCCACTGCGGAAGCAGCAGGATGGCTGAAGAGATGTCTGGGGGGTCTCCAGGCAGAGAGGGCTGTGAGAGCCCATGTGGAGGAGCCCATGTGGAGGAGCAGGAAATGCTCCCCAGCGCTCCTGATTGGCTGGGGGTGGAGCGATGGGTGTGTCCTGTGTGCATATTAATGACCTGCGCATGTTTGCGAATTAGATGCTTTGAGAGACCTCGCGGAGACCCATTCCTTGCAAAGGGTGAGGTATTACTGTATTGAAAATTATACAAAGATCTGAATAATTCAGGACTATAATAGGACTTCAGACATTAATTTGAAGGTTTTTTAAAAAATAACATTAACATCAAATATCAACTTTGTAGTGCTTTAAACTTTGTAAACTTACACAGCAGAAAAATATAGGCCTTTATGACAAAATTCAGCAATTTGGAAGAACACAAAATATCAAATAGCTTTGTTGGCATCTTCCTCCTCTCATACACTAATCCCTTGAATTTCACGGGGGTTTGTGACTGAAAGACTCCTGTGATAGCTGAAATCTACGAGGAAGCAGTTCTTACATCTGCAAATGAGTCATGTCTATTGCCCCATCTCCTCAACCCCAGAGTGCTGGGGGATGTTCCCGATATCTCCCTGTGCCCTGTGAAGGGACAGGGGAGTGAAGGGGTCTTCTCTGCCCCTGCCTGTCATGGCGGGCAGAGACGGGAGAGTGGAGAGAAGTGTCGCTGCCGTGCCATGGGGAGGCACCTGTCCCACCCCCATGCCCTCCCTCAGGGCCGCCCCATGGCGCCAGGGTAAACAGCTGTAATGAATCATTGGCACCATGTTATAAAGCTTCCCCACCCTTTAACCTTTCCAACACTCATAAGGGAGGGAACTCTGTGCGGTCCCTGAGTGAGTAAGAGGTGCTGTACCTCTGGCCCCCAGCTCTGGACCAGTCCTACCTCCTGGCATGGCAAAGGCGTTTTGTGCATACACCAATGTCCTGTGCTCATGTGACATGGAAAAACCCTGTGATTAACCAAGGGAAGAAAAAAATATCTACGGGGGGTAAATAAACACAAAGAATAGAAGCCATAAGATTTGCGCCACAGAGAACTGAGGGATTACTGTATTTTATTTCTATCATCAAGGTAAAACTACGCAGGTGACTTACAAGCTTAATGCAAGCTTGAACAACATTCCTAAGTTAGAAAATAAATATGTATACATGAAAAGTCTGACTGAGTCATTGATGCATAGCAAGTAACCTTTGGTATACTCTTAACATGATTTTGTTTTGAAATGGAACAAGTATGATATACCTAGCATCTACAGAAATGTAATACAGTTTAATACAGTGCAATCAAAATATAAAAAATATATAATTTGAAATTTGTTTTAAATACACAAAATTAGAAACATTTAGCTCTTCAAAATTAGGTAGGTTACATGCAAAAGCAACTTTTCTCAAAAACAGAACTCTCAGAAGTATCCCTTTAAGAAAATTATTTTGTTCCGATTGTATTGGAGAAACACTGAATAATCAATTAGTCAAAATTTCTTGAACTAATAATTAAATTCAGGCTCTTTTTCTTTTTTTGTCATGGTAAAAATCCCATGATGTATGTGATTTCAAGCTTCCTGGTTCTCAGAAAATTATGTTAATAGTATAGATAAAAACATTAAGGTAAAATCTAACATTATCAATTTTATGATCAAAAAACCTGTATTAAAATCATCATCTTCAGAGCCACAGCTATTTCTTTTTTAGCAAGGCAAGGGTTACTGTGGATAGCTTTAGCTGGCTATATGTTGAAAAATCTCCATGGAACAGAAACTGGCAAAAGGCCAGAGATCATAATGAAAATCCAAAACCAGTTGCAGTAGAGCAACAACTCAGAGCTAAAGTATCAATTTTCAAAATAATTGAATCATTACTTAACACATGATACAGTCAATAATACAGCATACTTTTCCCCCCTGAGCAAATTACAATAATCACTAGAAGTTAATTCAGTAAACCCTTTTTTTCACCCATGGTTTTGAGTAGACATTCTAGCAGGTACCCAAACAGGTCACCATGAGCAGCATAATGTGGCAATCTGTTATCATTAGCTCTGTTGGAAAGATTCCGAACACACTAGAGAGAATTAAATGACCTGGAAAACTCAGTCTATGGAAAAGTCTATTGTACTCATCTCCGTTATTTCCACCTCTATGCATCACTGAAACAGTGGAACAGCATGATTTGCAGTGGTGACAAAGATAAAGGCCATTTTTCTGGTTTTGTTTTATCCAGCATGAGGCATTTAAGGATTGTTAAATTCTACACATGCAGAAAATGACTAATTTGTGTTAGGTCCTTCTGCTCTCTCAGTATTAGTCTATTGATACCTTCACATTTGGAACACATTTCAGACTTGTATTTTCGAAAATCACTGTTACTTCTGCTCTGGTCCATCACTGTTAAAACCGTCAGAATTTCAAACTGTCTAACAACACACAAACCCCTTATACATCCCATTTTGTCACCTCTTTTTCCTAACTGGTGCAATTTTCTCATGTAAAACTTGAAAGAAAGAGCAATTCTGAACAGGTCTATTAAATCTGATCACTATGCGAAGATCCACATGGTAAACATAGATTACTATAAGGAGTATAACATAGCCTATTCAAAAATATGCATCAGGGAGATTTCTACTGTTTATGTAAGCTTTGTTGTGTTGTTCTGCATCTATTTGAGTGACTAAAGTGAAGAGTAAGACTGACATGCATCGACTATTGTGATTGAACAATTTTGTATTGAAGCCTTATTCCTGGGAAATCCAACAAAAAGATACATTTACAGAAGTGAAAGAACAGAAATAGAGGAATTAGTAGAATCACAGAATCACAGAACCACAGAATATTATGAGTTGGAAGGGACCCACAAGGATCATCTAGTCCAACT
Organism: Pitta sordida; assembly: GCA_013390025.1. Taxonomy (NCBI): domain Eukaryota; kingdom Metazoa; phylum Chordata; class Aves; order Passeriformes; family Pittidae; genus Pitta; species Pitta sordida. The sequence goes on along the minus strand of WEKX01000148.1, from coordinate 46,573 downwards.
CACCGTCTGACACCCGTAAAGAGACCGAGAGCACATCCCAGAGCGAAACACCAACCTAGATCCCTCACAGTCTAGCAGGCCACTCCGAGACGGAAGGGACCCAGAATCATCCAGCCCTACACCCCCCAGCTAGACCATGTCACTAAGCTCCTCGTCCAGTCTTCTCTTAAACACCTCCAGGGATGGCGACTCCACCACCTCCCTGGGCAGCCCATTCCAATATGCAATTACTCTCTCTGTGAAAAACCGCTTCCTAA
>WEKX01000148.1:29453-45369 GCA_013390025.1 Pitta sordida | reverse complement strand
CCCCTTTTTTCCAAAGGTTGTACATCCTCTTTTTCTCCCCCAGCTCCTTCAGGAGCTCTTTGCTCATCCAGACTGGCCATCTGCCCCTCCGACTCACTTTTTGGCACATTGGGACCACCTGCTCCTGTGCCTTCATGAGCTCATTCTTAAAATATGTCCAGCCCTCCTGGACTCCTCTGCCATTAATGGCTTTGTCTGTGTGTAGAATCTTACAAAAAAAAAAAAGAATCTTTTCCATTTTGTGAAAGGAGAGATGAAAGGATCCCTTGACCTCAAACATGAGAAAAAAATTCAAGGGACTCTAGGCATGAAAGCTCAGTGTTTTTGCTAAATCTGTTTTATTTCACACTAAACTTACTCAGCTTCTTAGCTAAGGGAATGAACTACCAAAGATACTGTTTTGAGGGCATATTCTTCACCAGTAAATAAGCAGCTCTTGCTCAGGCATAACATTTTACCAAAGCATCTTCTTTATAGAAGTTGCAATGGTTTCAGCTGGGGTAGAGTTAATTTTCTCTACAGTGGCTAGTATGGGGTTATGTTTTGGATTTGTGTTAAACGCATGGCTGATAATAGAGATGTTTATCTTATTGCTGTGCAGTGATTACACAGAGCCAAGGCTTTTCCTGCTTTTTACTGCCACTCTGGCAAGGGCATGCATGGGAGGCTGAGGAGACACAGCTGGGACACAGGACCCAAACTGACCAAAGGGATATTCCATACCACATGACATCATGCTCAGTATATGAAGCTGGGTAGAAGAAGGAAGAAGAGGAAGACATTTGGAGTGATGACGTTTGTCTTCCCAAGTAACTGTTACATGTGATGGGACTCTCCTCTCCTGGAGAGGATGAACACCTGCCTGCCTGCTCATGGGAAACAGTGAATTAATTCTGATTTTCTTTGCTTCTGTGCAGAGCTTCGGCTTTCTCTATTTACCTGCTTTTGTCTCAACCCACGAGTTTTCTGGCTTTTACCCTTCTGATTCTCTCCCTGATTATCCTGGTGGGGGAGCGAGTGAGCAAGAAGCTGTGTGGTACTCGGCTGGTGGCTGGGGTTAAACCATGGAATAAGTGTATCAAAGTACAGTACGATTTTTGTTTCACCAGAAATCTAGGTCGTTTTTTTATAGGAATTTCTATAAGTGAGCACTTTACCATTTTAGGAATGAACCATATGAATTTAAGAAACAGACATAAGATCTAATTCTGCTCTGTTGCAACAGAGGATTGCGCAAAGGTTGACAGGGCAGAAGTTGGTTCTGTTACTTGATATTATAGATTTTTGTAGAAAGAATATGTTCATAAATGATCCTGGAATATTTGTCAAGATTGGACAACCATTAACCTCCAGGCTAAAGACTAACAGAATTCTGTTACAGTATACACAATTATTTATACTATAAATAGCAATTATTATTTTGAGACACAGAAATCTGTTGAAAATTAAATTCTCAAATACAATTATGGTTTAAACTTATTTTTGTGTTCTTTGGCATGAAAGAGAAAAGAATGATTTTTCATTTATAGCTTGGGAAAAAACCCTCTTTTCTCTTATCAACTCTTGCTCCTTGAAGACATTAAAGACTTAGATTCCAGAATGCCCTCTTTACGTGCATTCCAAGCCAAAAATCTTTTTTATATAATGAATACACTTCGATAAATTTTGCATTCTTGTAAGTCTTGTACAGAAAATAAACAAGTTAAAATTTATCTGCCAACCTTCCCTACGCTTTTAGTGGTTGCAATACATTTTCAAGAGCAGGAAAATTAGTTAAACTGTGTTATATTTAAAATGATACCATGAATCTATGTGTATCAAGTTCATCAGTTTTAATTCAGGTACCTCTGTTTGGAGGTCACTGTCTCATTCATTACAACAGCTTTCTGGTTTTCTGAAATGAGTCTCAATTAGTTGGGTAGGTAGGTAAAACACCTGATATCCAACAAAGCTCACAAATATATTTGCACTGCTGCATGTCACATTTTAGCAAGCTTTTTCTGTTAACCCATTAATAAACCATAGTTTGAAGCAAAGAATAAAGACTGAGCTCAAAAATTAATTAGAGGTGTTCTGAACTACATGATCGTAAGTCATTCAACTGTGAAATGATAAAGTACACCAGTTAGCAGAAAACCACCGACATTTACTCCATTTTATTTCCATCTGTGGCCATTCTTATGATAAATCTAAAGTGAATAACCATCGTTCATCTGTATAATGCATATCAGATTCAAATGATTCACAGATACAGCTGCTATATCACACTTGTTTGTATCACAATAGGCTCTTAATGAGCACATCACTTTTCTAATTCAACTGCTTCATTAATACAGATTTGTATTTATTCAAATACTTGAGCAAAGTATGTTTTTATTTACATAAACCACTTAATAAATTGGGAACAAACTCTGAATCCTAAGTGGGGGCATTATCCTTGACCTTCACGAGGTTTGCCTTAACAAAATTTGCTTGTGATTTCAGATTCCTGCAACAAATCCTGTATGTTCAAGAAGTAGACCAAGCCACATTGAAGTACCTGATAGGTTAGAAGTGCAATATGGACTTTGTGTCTTATATGCAAAGATTTCCAGAGCTAATTATACACTACTAAACATGAGAAAAAAATATTTTTAAAAAGCTATTCAATACATTCATCTTATGAGTATTCTGCAGTGACTTTTAAAGTGTTTACAACGAGTGGTAAACACTTGCAAGACAGAACCTTCTACAAACCCATGGTGAGAAACACAACAATATTATCCATAAAACTAGATTTGATTTTTAATCTGTGTTCCATTTGTAAGCTTATTCAGTTTAAATTGTTGATGAGAGCATATGTGTTTGAATTGAACTTCATAAACTAATAAAAGCAAACAGCAAAGTTCATAAGCATATCCAAAAAGCAGTTTAATTTAAATACCCACTACCTCAACTCTCCAAATTGGCTGTACAGAAGTCGTCCTTCAAAACAGAAATTATCTCCACAGGATAGGTCTTGTAAAAGTGAAAGTTGATGATACTCAGTAGTTGAACTGAATCAAAATGTATTAGGATTCCTTTTCTGTAATCTGTGGGAGGGAAAAAAAAAAAGTTACGTGCATACGTGGAACTGTATTTGAAGGATTAGATTTCTCACACCTTGTTCTATGTGGACACATGTTTATTTGGCTCTTTATGTTTTGTTGCTTGGAATTACCATGACATAACAGTGTTGATTGACAGTATGAATTTAATCTCATATACATATCTTGCTTTAGAATGAATAAAGGATTCAAAACTGCTTTGTTTTTTGCTTCTCAGGGGAAAAATGTTATTTCTTACAATGATAACAAGAAAGTTAGAGAAATCAAGTGTTCTTTTTTATCTGCTGCCATTTAAAGAAAGGATAGTACTGGGTAGAATGGAAAAGTTACCCGTTTGCATCGTTCGTTTTTTATGTTTATGTATACTCATCTATAATAAAAGGAATATACAATAACTTATGGTGTCTGAATTAAAACTACCACATGAATATTTTTATAAAGATGTTTCTCATAATATTATTTTTTAGAGTGTCCTTTTCCAGATAATATGCAATTACAACTTTTTTTATTATTTCATTTTCAAATTACTTATATTATGGAGGAGACCATTTTGCTTATTATAAAAAAAAAATAGTATCAGACAGATGTCTTAAAATAATACTTGATTGATCTATTGAACCATTAAATTAAATTAAATTGACAAGAGAGAAATCATAACTCTTTAAGAAAACATGAAGAACTGTGATGTTACCTGAGCTTTTGGAATAATTTTCACATGAAAAGGGAAAACTAGCCTTTATCCTGCAGAATTCTTTATTAACTAAACAGTTAACACAGTTACATGTTCTAAAATCTTCTCCTTTTTTCCTTTTTTTGTACGCAAACTGAGTTAGGTTAGGTTTCCACCAAAATTGTAGTCACTTATTCACAGCTTTTCCTTGATTCATGACTTTCATATGTATTCATGCCTTTCTGTATTTGCGGGGCTTTTCCGCTATTCATGTATTCGCTGATTGGGAGATTCATAGGACAACAAGAAATGTGTTTTTACAAATACATCAATTGCAAAAAGAAAGGTTGCAGCAACCTTCATTCCTTATTGGATCTAGAAGGCAATATAGTAACTAGAGATGAGGAAAGGCAGACATACTTAATACCTTTTTGCCTCTGTTTTTAACAGCAAGAGAAGTTGTCTACAGGACAACTGGACTTCTGCACTGGAAGATGAGGTAGGGGTGCAGAGGTAGTTAGAGACTTGCTGAGCAGCTTGGATCTTCACAAGTCCATGGCACGAGATGGGATCCATCCTAGAGTGATGAAAGAACTGGCAGAGGAATTTGCTAAGACACTCTCCATAATTTACCAACAGTCCTGGCTTACTGATGATGTACTGGAAGACTGGAAATTGACTAATGTGACACCTATTCACAAGAAGGGTCAGAAAGATGACCCAGGTAACTATAGACCTGTCAGCCTGACCTCAGTCCCAGGTAAAGTCATGGAACAGATAATCTTGTATGTTATTATAAAGCATCTGCAAAATAACCATGACATTAGATGTAGTCAAGACGGATTTAGGAGAGGTAGGTCCTGCCTGACCAACCTGATCTCCTTTTATGACCTGGTGACTCACCTGTTTGACGATAGAAAGGCTGTGGATGTTATGTACTTGGATCTTAGCAAAGCCTTTTACACTGTTTCTCATGGTAAGCTTCAGAAGAAACTGTAAGAGCATGGACTGGATAGGAGTATTCTGTGTTGAGTAAGGAATTGGCTGGATAGACGAGCTCAGAGAGTGCTGGTAAACAGTGCCACATCCTGCTGGTGGCCAGTCACTAGTGGAGTCCCACAAGGATCAGTGCTAGGCCCTGTACTGTTTCATATTTTTATTGATGAAATGGATGGGAGAATTGAGACCATCATTAGCAAGTCTGAAGATGATACCAAGCTAGGGGCAAATGTTGAACTGCCAAAGGGCAGAAGGGCCCTTCAGAAGGACTTTGATGGGCTAGAGAAATGGGCAGATTCTAGTAATATGATATTTAACAAGTTCAAGTGCTGGATTCTTCACTTTGAACATAACTATCTCATGCACTGATATCAGCTCAGGGATGAGTGGCTGGAGAGTCGTGAAATAGAAAGGGATTTGAGAGTCATGGTTGACAGAAAACTTAATATGAGTCAAAAGTGCACCCAGGTGGCTAAGAGGGCCAATAGCATCCTGGCCTGTATCAGGAACACTGTGGTCAGTCGGACTAGGGAAGTTATTCTTCCCCTATACTCGTCATTGATCAGAACACATCTTGAGTACTGTCTCCAGTTCNGCCCAGGGAGGTGGTGCAGTCGCCATCCCTGGGTATGTTTAAGAAAAGACTGGATGAGAAACTCAGTGACATCGTCTAGATAATGGGGGGCTCAGATGGACAGTATATGGTGCTCATGTCTCTGAGGTTGTGGGTTGAACCCCGCTGTGGGCGTTCACTCAGGTGTTGGACTCAATGATTCTTGTCCTTCCTTTCCAGCTTGGAATATTCTGTGATCCTATGATCCTGTGACCACCAGGAGTCCCACAATCCATGAATAACGAGGTATGACTACTATCAATCAGCTTGTAAATTTGCATACAAGATGTGTTTCTATTTTTGGCCATTAAATTTTCTGGAGCATAAAAATTCCACTTTTTCATGACACCTTTTGAAACTAGTTCCTAGATATTACTAAGATGACCAATCATTTGCCTGCAAAGTTTTCAACCACTCCTGGGAAAGGAAGACATTCCCCTAAGCTATATGTCATCCTGCGATAGTTTGTATACATATAGTATATGCTTATATATATATATATATATATATAATTATCTAAAAGGAGGTTATAGTCAGGTGAGGGCTGGTCTTTTGTCCTTGGTCTCTGAGGACAGGACGAGAGATCATAGTCTTAAGCTTCAGCAGGGAACGTTTAGACTTGATATTAGGAGAAGGTTTTTTTACCGAAAGAGTGATCCGGATTTGGAATGGGTTGCCCGCAGAGGTGGTTGACTAGCCAACCCTGGAAGTGTTTAAGGGTAGGCTGGATGAGGTGTTGAGTGATATGATCTAGATGTAGATGATAGGTTAGTTGGATTATAGGTTGGACTAGATGATCTTCAAGGTCCTTTCCAGCCTTATCTATACTGTGATACTGTGATATGTATGGGGTTTTATTTTATAGCTAAAATTAGAAACAAAGGAATAAAATGTCTTTTAAAATAATGCTAAATCACTTACCTTAGGTATAGTTTGAAATTAACTTTTCTGTTTCCTTGGTTTCTTTTTTTGCATAAATTTCAAAAGTATATATATCCATCATCTGGATGTGTAATATAGGCTATTGTTGTGTTCATGTATATCCAAACCCAACATAGAATTCTGTATTTAATTTTTAGACTGATTTTACATGAAGTAGCAGGAACAATTCATCTGAGTTTTTTAATATTAATGGTAACAGATTTCATTTTTAAAAACATACACTACTTCTAAAGTAAAAATAAACCTGCATTATTTTCAGCTTTGAACTGAACGTCAAAAAATAATTGTGGAAAAAAAGCTTGCACATTAACATAGATGTATGATGCACTAAAAAAGAAAAGAATCACAATTTATTCAAACATTTTATTAAGTATAAACATCTGTAGTTCACTGAATTCCACAGAAGGTGGGCTAGACATTAGACTTCAGTAACTGGAAGAAACAATAAATCACAGGTTTTATTTTTACGGCTCATTACACCAAACGTCTTTCTGTGGCTATTTGCAACCTCAGAGTACTCCAACTGCAGAGTCTTATACTTTCCAACCTTGTGTGACTAATAGATGCAATCCTACTGAGTGGACAGGAAATTAGAGTAGAGAGAGGTGTAAAATCAGGATCCACGTAAAGGCTATGCATGAGTGATGTGAAGAATAGCTCACTGTAGGGCTATGCCATCTCCCAGTGGTCCTCAGACAAGACAGACTGCATTCTTATTAATGTCCATTTAAGAATCAGTGGATTTTTATATGTTAGAAAGGGGAAGCAGTTATAAAGCTATTATGTTGTGGAAGGGCAAGGTAGGAGAGACAAATAAAGAGGTAATAGGTTTGGGGAGAAATTTGACTGAGACCTGCTGTAGTTAGCTAGAAATAGCTTGAGAATTGTATAGCTCTCCTGCTTTAGACCTCCCACAGGAAAGGTTTGGCCTGTAAAAATTCTGTATAGAAGGTAAATTTTTAATTTTTCATTACAATATTCTAACAATTGACTTGCCTTTCTGCATTTATTAAATAAATCTACTGCCTCTGATATACCATGGTTCAGAAAGACAGTTACCTTTTGCTCACTCATCAATTCAGTAATGTCACTTCTACTCATGAAGTCGCCAAATCATATCTTCCTCACACATAGTTTAGCCTCTTTCCCACTGTGTCAGTTAGGCCCACAGTACCTAACTACTTTGAAACCAATCGTAACATCAGCTGTGAGGAAGAAATAAGGTTCTCTAAGAAATGCAAAACCTCCCTCACTGAACTAGAGAAAACTCAGGGCATCCTTAAACAGATGAAGAGAGTCTCACTATATGTGTCTGTACTGCAGGCAGGAGGTTCTTGCTGTGGAACCAGGCAACCTGGTGACTGCAAGGCAGACAGCACCATCCTCAGCAAACACAGTTTTCATTAAGATCAAAGACAACTGTGTTCCTAAATGTCCTCTGAGAGGCCTTGTACTATAGGTTACATTGAAGAATATGCTTGCTATTAAAAAAACAGCAAGTCCTGGGCTTTGGCTGCTGCCTCTGCAGGACCTGCAGTGAGCAGAGGAAGCACCACAGAGCTGCGTGTATTTCTGAGCCCTCCCCGGCGTGTTCACTCCTGCAGGCACGCGTGGCACAGCACAGCGGCCCTGCTCGCATGTTGAAGAGTTTCTGCTCCCTNCAACTACCTGAGGGGATGTTGCAGTCAGGTGGGTGTGAATCTCTTCTCAGGCTGATGACACCAGACCAAGAGGACATTGCCTCGAACTACTCCAGGGGAGGTTTAGACTGGATGTTAGGAAGAGGTTTTTCACAGAGACCATTCCAATGAGATATTGGAATGATCTAAAAATGGCTGAATGAAAAGCCCAGGGAGGTGGTGCAGTCGCCATCCCTGGGTATGTTTAAGAAAAGACTGGATGAGAAACTCAGTGACATCGTCTAGATAATGGGGGGCTCAGATGGACAGTATATGGTGCTCATGTCTCTGAGGTTGTGGGTTGAACCCCGCTGTGGGCGTTCACTCAGGTGTTGGACTCAATGATTCTTGTCCTTCCTTTCCAGCTTGGAATATTCTGTGATCCTATGATCCTGTGACCACCAGGAGTCCCACAATCCATGAATAACGAGGTATGACTACTATCAATCAGCTTGTAAATTTGCATACAAGATGTGTTTCTATTTTTGGCCATTAAATTTTCTGGAGCATAAAAATTCCACTTTTTCATGACACCTTTTGAAACTAGTTCCTAGATATTACTAAGATGACCAATCATTTGCCTGCAAAGTTTTCAACCACTCCTGGGAAAGGAAGACATTCCCCTAAGCTATATGTCATCCTGCGATAGTTTGTATACATATAGTATATGCTTATATATATATATATATATATATAACTATCTAAAAGGAGGTTATAGTCAGGTGAGGGCTGGTCTTTTGTCCTTGGTCTCTGAGGACAGGACGAGAGATCATAGTCTTAAGCTTCAGCAGGGAACGTTTAGACTTGATATTAGGAGAAGGTTTTTTTACCGAAAGAGTGATCCGGATTTGGAATGGGTTGCCCGCAGAGGTGGTTGACTAGCCAACCCTGGAAGTGTTTAAGGGTAGGCTGGATGAGGTGTNAGAGTACTCCAACTGCAGAGTCTTATACTTTCCAACCTTGTGTGACTAATAGATGCAATCCTACTGAGTGGACAGGAAATTAGAGTAGAGAGAGGTGTAAAATCAGGATCCACGTAAAGGCTATGCATGAGTGATGTGAAGAATAGCTCACTGTAGGGCTATGCCATCTCCCAGTGGTCCTCAGACAAGACAGACTGCATTCTTATTAATGTCCATTTAAGAATCAGTGGATTTTTATATGTTAGAAAGGGGAAGCAGTTATAAAGCTATTATGTTGTGGAAGGGCAAGGTAGGAGAGACAAATAAAGAGGTAATAGGTTTGGGGAGAAATTTGACTGAGACCTGCTGTAGTTAGCTAGAAATAGCTTGAGAATTGTATAGCTCTCCTGCTTTAGACCTCCCACAGGAAAGGTTTGGCCTGTAAAAATTCTGTATAGAAGGTAAATTTTTAATTTTTCATTACAATATTCTAACAATTGACTTGCCTTTCTGCATTTATTAAATAAATCTACTGCCTCTGATATACCATGGTTCAGAAAGACAGTTACCTTTTGCTCACTCATCAATTCAGTAATGTCACTTCTACTCATGAAGTCGCCAAATCATATCTTCCTCACACATAGTTTAGCCTCTTTCCCACTGTGTCAGTTAGGCCCACAGTACCTAACTACTTTGAAACCAATCATAACATCAGCTGTGAGGAAGAAATAAGGTTCTCTAAGAAATGCAAAACCTCCCTCACTGAACTAGAGAAAACTCAGGGCATCCTTAAACAGATGAAGAGAGTCTCACTATATGTGTCTGTACTGCAGGCAGGAGGTTCTTGCTGTGGAACCAGGCAACCTGGTGACTGCAAGGCAGACAGCACCATCCTCAGCAAACACAGTTTTCATTAAGATCAAAGACAACTGTGTTCCTAAATGTCCTCTGAGAGGCCTTGTACTATAGGTTACATTGAAGAATATGCTTGCTATTAAAAAAACAGCAAGTCCTGGGCTTTGGCTGCTGCCTCTGCAGGACCTGCAGTGAGCAGAGGAAGCACCACAGAGCTGCGTGTATTTCTGAGCCCTCCCCGGCGTGTTCACTCCTGCAGGCACGCGTGGCACAGCACAGCGGCCCTGCTCGCATGTTGAAGAGTTTCTGCTCCCTGGGGGCCAAGTGTTTGGCTAGCTGCAGCCCTGGGAGAGAAACCTGGCAATGGACAAAAGTAAAAGAAAAAAGGTGCTCGTTCTCCTTCGGAGATACGATCCCAGTTTATTCTCAAATCCCCTTCCTTGGAGCCAAAAGTGAAAGAGCCACAAACACGTGTCCTTTCTCAGTTTCATCCCCCAGGAAAACGTGACGGGCAGTGGGAAGGTAACTACAACCAATGGGAAGCTTAGGGGGTGGGGTGTAGGGAGGGGTTCACTAGGAGGTCCCACAAGATAGATGGGGGAAATACAGAATGTACTACTTGTGACAAGCCACCCAGAGCAGTAGAAGGTATGAATGTGCTACAACAGCATGTTTAAAATTTCTTTTTACCTCGAGTCGCATGGCAGGTGCACTTAAACATGCGAGTGAGGCAGCAGCTGTGGCTGCCTCGTCACCATGGTTATGGTCCTGCCAATGGAGTGCTGGCAGTGTCTTGCTCTTTGTGCTTGCTGCAGAAAGAGATGCGCAGGGACAGCTCCTGTGATGAGCCATGACAGTCTGCCGGTGCACCGCTGTGCTTGCCTGTGTCACCGGGGGGCGGGAGCAGGGAGTATGTGTATTTATGTGTCTGTTGTGCATTACAATGTTTCCCTGGAAACGGGCTATGGGTGGGCTCTGGTGGCTGCCCAAAGACTGCTGCAGCTCATCTCCATGTTAACAGGTGTCCCGCCAGTGCCCCAAGAAACCTCAACAACTACAGCTTTGCCAGTCAGTGCCAGGGTGAGTGGACCATCACAGCAGTGCACCTCCACTCTGGTCAACATGGTGTGGGTGGCCCGTCATATCTGTGGGCCGCCAGACTGTTGCAGCTAGTCCCCATGGGATGCAAGCTGGGAACAGCAGGGTGGGCATGTGCCAGCGACACTACGGTCCTTTCTGCACGTTGCAGGTGACAGCAAAAGAGCAGGAGGAACAGGGCAGGGATTTCCTTTTCTTTTCATTTTTTTATGATCAGTCTTGACTACATCTGAATATGGGGATGACTGTAGAGGACTCCACCCTGTAGGGTGTATGTAGTGCTCCTCCATCTATTATGTACAAGCTTTCTGCATCCCCTGGCCAATTTGCATCTATAAAATTCCAGCTCAATCACCTATTTTGTCACCTTGGCTTTTCAACAAAACATTGTTACCTCTAGCAGGAGGTTTGTTTCGTTGGGTTTTTTGCAAGCAGTATTTTGAAGTTGTATTTTTTGCTCAATGCCTGGAAAAGTTTGTTCACTTCAGGGTCGAGTTTATCTCAAGACACCGGCTTTCCAGCATTAGCGGAAAGACAGACAAGATCAGTGGCTCGAAGCGCTACCCATTGGACAGAGAGGAAGCTACCAGGTGAGGGACTGGGGAGCTTTTAAAAGCTACAGTGCGAGACAGACACTCTCTCTTGCCCTCGCTTCATGCACAGGGAAATCATCTGCTGCTCCGGCTCCTGCGTCTCACTCTTGCTGTCATTTCTCCGTGCTGAATCTGTGGAACATCAGCATCATCTGTTACCCCTCGCTAACGTCCCCCTTCCCTGAAGATAGCTGGAGGACATTGCTACCATTTTTATCTGTATTTTGCTGTTGTTGGGATTTTCTTTTGGATATTGGTGTTTTGATGAGGGTTGGGGTTTGAGGGATTCTGTCGCATTGGGAGTGGGGTCTGTCATGTGTTGGGAGAAGGGAAGTCCTAGTTTTATGTTCCCTGCTGCTGATATCACTTGTACACAAATTATTTCCCATTTATACTCCCTTTTCTTTTTTTTCTTTTTTTTTTGTAAATAAATCCTGTTACATCTCTAACGATCTCTCATCCAAGGAGTGATAAATAACCCTTTACTGGTCTTAAACCCAGACACCCCAGAAGGGAACACATCAGGAGAAGTACAAGTACTGCTTCAGCAGGAATTTGGCACGTCGGTGGCATGTGTGCCCTCTGGGTTCCGTGCCGTGGCCAGCACTAGCAGAGCAGTGCGCCAGTGGTCCATGCTGCGGAGGAGTTGAGGGGGGGAGCTAATTTGAATAGTTGTGACTGTCTACTTTGAATATTCATGAGTGAGAGTTCGCACAGGTGCACTCCCGAATGCCTCGCGAAACGGACCTCCCCAATTGTGGAAAAATCAGACCGCAATGAGGTGAATCTGGAAACAAGTAACCGTGAAATAGAGGAGGTTTACCGTAGTGTTGTTTGTAGTGTATCGTGATTTTTTCACAATAGAAGTAAATGTCCATTTTCCAGAAGGAAATCTTTGGAGACATTAACTTGCAAGTGTAATTTCACCAGCTGCCAATGTCAATAAAGATTAAGGTTTTAATGAGCATTTCCAGTAAAACATGGACTTCAGTAGTGGAAGAATTCAATTACTTAGATGTAGATTTCTAAGGAACAAAATTCTATTGCAGGATAGAATTCTTAGCCTTATATATGAAACTCTGAGCACACACATTCCGCTCCAAAAGAAGATCATCTCCAAATGTTTGTAAATGGCATAATATTTAGCTTCTGTTTCATGTTTCTCTATTAGGAGAGATGGCTGTAGGTGGTGAACAAGCCAGTGTTGAGTGTTTTAGTTTGGGATTTTACTCTAAGTCATAAATAATACTATAACTTTTTGATACAAGCAGCCAGAAAGTTTAAAAAGAGGCAAAGTACAATGATCCTCCACATAGTCGCAATCCATAATTTGCGGGATCTGCATACTCGCTGTTGATTTTCCAGCAAGTTGGGGACCTGGCACGTGCACAGAACACACAGAACCTACCACAAACCCGGCCTGCTCATGAATACGTAAATTGGTCCCAGCCGGAAGCCACTGCAGCGCAACCGGGATGCATTTAGTGTGTGGTTTTGCACAGATGGAATTGTCCTCCGCCGGGCTACAAGACGGGGTGAAGGGGTTACCATTGTTTGTGTCTGTACATGAGAGAGGGAGGCACCTTCCCCTGTCCCGCCAGGGCTCACAGGCTGGTGCCTGGCCACGCTGAGCTGGGGTGGGTGGGGCCAGGGACCCGCGCCATGGCGGGATGGAGCTGGAGAAGCTGCTGGAGCGGTTATGGGCAGAGGGAACAGGGGTCTTCGGGATGTCTGTATGGTTGGCATTGTTCTCTGCCAGGCTGCAGGAGAATTGTGTGTGTCTGTGCAGGAGTGAGAGGCACTTTCCCCCCCCACCCCTGCGGTGCCCTTTGTGTTCCCACAGTCAGGCAGGTCCCATGGCCAGGGCCCGGTGGAGCCCAGGGGCTGCAACCACCACTTGGTGCCCTCCCCGGCGCTCCCTCACCTCGTCGGAGCACAGCCATACAACTGAGACAATCCCTGCTTTCAGGACCATCCTCCAGACCTTATTAGGGGAGGGGGTGTGGCTACGGGCATGTCATACTTGAATACTGAGTGGCTTCGCTATCTTCATGGATTCCAGGACTCAAGCAAAGAGGGCCAGACCCAACAGCCCGCGAGTAACAGGGGATCACTGTACTAACAAAAGAATATTCCTGTAGGTCTTGGAGCTGTGCGCCTGCAAATAGAGCCTTGTGACTAGAAACATCCTTAAAAAGTGTTGCTGATATCTTAAGAGTACAGGGGAACCTAGAAACAGGTATTCTGAGATATAATCAGTAAGCAAAAAACTCAAGAAACTGTAATGACATCTTAGTGTCTCAAAAGTGGAAGCAGTTCAGGAAAATGAATCTGAGGTGAAAGAAAAGAAACATCACCCTCTGAATGTTCCGGATGAAGAATAGACATTAAGAACATCTATTAACTGCTCAAAATGGTCTGTCTTATGCCCTTTTTCTGTATTTACAATATAAAAAAGGACTTAAGCTTTATCCGAAATGAAGCTGCTTCTGTCTAAGAACTTCACTTGTTGGACATACTTTCACTATTCTAAACAAGTAGAATTGTGTTGAATTCTGCACAAATTTTCTATGACATCTTGGACTCTCATTGGTAATGTCTGGTTAACTCCAGATCCCATGATGTCAACCATTTTTAAAGTAATGTTTCCTTATTGGTCCCCACTTTGGGCCAACTTTTGGAGTTGGTTCATTTAATCCTTAATACTTCTGGGACGGTGAGGACTCTTGTTGGCTGTTCCTACCCTTTGGGATGGTTTGGCTCTTTCTGAGATCTAATTCACTTGACAATGTTATTGTAAATGTATCTGCTGTTATATTGGTGAGATGTTGTTTCACTAATGTTAAATTTTCAGTAATCTAAATAGTTATTATTTGTTATTATATTTATTCTTGCTATAGGATTGATTATTTCTACTATTGACTAATCGTTACACGATTGATTAATCATCTATTATTGATTACTGATAATTTTTAATTGCTGTATGTATATATATTCACTTTATTAGTCCTTTTTATACTTGCTAGTGATGATTATTGTGGTCGTATTATTGCTAGTGGTTATTTCTGTAGGGATTTTTTGATACTCTTTTAGTAATGTAGAGAAATTTTGACAAAGAAACCTCCATGTCCTTGTGTGTTACAGAATGCTACAAACCAACTGTAATAATCTCTGTACAATGACAGGCTAAGTCATCCTGGGGTACCCAGGTTCTGACATATTGTGATTGAATTAAATCTCATATTTTTAAGATGCATATTGTTTTGCCATAGTGCTATTGCTCCAAGTGCTCTGTCTTGCAACTAGGCTTGTTCCTGCACTATAAAACTTATTTACTTGTGGACTTTAGGGCGGGGGAAGGAAACTGTGAGTGAGCTCATTGGCCAAACCTGTTCCACACTCCACTCCAACTGGATCTTCATATTCACAGACTGGGCTGTGTGGCTGCACCTTTCTACCAGACATGATTCTGCTGGTATTACTGCTGCATCACTACTAGTCAAAAAATACCCTTTGGAAAGTAGCCCACTGTCACTGCGGGTTGCCAATGCAAGTAATCATCTCTTGGTAAACTCCTCTGAGTTCAAGTTCTGTTATATCTGTTTGCTTGGGTTCTTTTTAATTGTGGAAAAATACTTGTTTTCAAGTCTTATTGATGGGATGCTTCCTCTCACCTTCACAGATGATTTTTCAAGGATGTATGTCACTTTCTAGGAGGAAAAACAGAATATGACTAAGTATTTTTTCTGATTCATAATGAACCCAGTAATGCGTTAGTGTGCAGTGGAGACTGACTGTAGGCTTGCTTTTCAGAAAACCTGGCAAAAAGCCAAAGTCTAGCAAAGTCTGTGTGTGAATCTGTGAGTGTAAGTTTCAGCTGGGTTATTTCCCTCTGGTGTTGTTTGTAATGTTTCCAGTACGTGCAATTTATTAATATTAACATGATGAAATGTCTCATTATATAAGAGAAGCAATTCCAAAAAGTTTTAAAAATATTTCCAATCAACATTCTTTGGGAAGGCTATTATTTTCTATTTGCAGATAGGTGACATAAAGGAACAATATTTTTCAAGACAGTATTAAAAAAAAAAAAAAAGCTTGAAATCACCTGGGGTTTTACTTTGAAATGCCTTAATGCCATTCTAGTTGTTGAATATGTCAGGCACCTGCAGCTCTCACTACCCTTAACTTTTATTTTGACCTTGGTAAGGAAGAAGAATGGAGAAATAAGTCAGATTTTGTTTGGAATGTGTTTCATGGTTGGATGGGAGAACTAACTTTTCATGTATTTGATTATCATTCTTAAGAAATTTTCTGCTGAAGTTTCGCATGAGAACATGGAAGAAAATACTGCAGAAGGAAAAGATAATTTTATGAGAATACTCTAAATTAAAAAAATTATTTAATTATTATAAATATTTTCAGCACATTAATTTCAACGTGTAGAACTGGAAGGCATCTGTCTCAGTCCCATGCAAA